>JPHH03000094.1:0-81930 GCA_000750105.3 Tolypocladium sp. Sup5 PDA-1
CGAATTTAGAATGTTGAGAAGCGATCTAGCGGAGTTAAGAGGGCGAAAGACCACGAATGTCGCACCGAGATTGATTAAGACGGACGCACTTAGAACACCGATCGGAATCGGAATCCGAGACTAGGCAGGATGAGCCTGCGCTCTCGTAGAAAGAATAAGGCTTTATTTCTATAGGACGCGATAGAATCAGTTCTAGAAGAACGTCGCGCTGCGAAGTTTTGAGGGAACGAGTTTTGGTGTTTTTTGTGACACGACCTGATATAGCGTTAGTAGGATATTCCGAGAAATTACAGGAATAGGTTACCGCACCTATAAATGCGGGCGTAGGCGTAGTATTTATGCGACGGGTACTAATAGTAGGTCTCGAGGACAAAGACCTCTAGAGAGGGGATATTATGTTACGACCTAGGCTGACGGACTACGGGAGGGGCCGGCTGTGTAGGCGCTACTGCGGGCTGCACGGAATAATGGTCGGAACGACGGGCTAATGGTAGTATAGCGATATTGGATTATTAGGATCGGTAGGTGATCTAGGTAAGCTGGATTACTACGATCGGTTAATGATCTAAGTGATCTAGGCAACGGATTATTGAGGGCTCTTAATAATCTAGGAATAATACCTAGTATATAGGACCCCCCAATTTCCTCACCATAGCATAGATACCTCGCTAGCTTTTAATATATTGTTCTAATATAGACACACTTGTATTACTCTAAACCCCTTGGTTACGATCTACTGTCTGGGATATCCGATCTATTACTATCGTGACAAGACTATTTAACGGCTACGCCCTAACCTACCTGCTAATATAAACCTCCGGTTTATCCCTTGGGAACCCAAACCGTCACAATGTCTATATAGTAAGTAGAAAATTAGTACTCTTATATTTTCTATATTATACTCTTACTTACTCCTATAGGCATTATGGACCCTGTGTTAGATTTGAGACCTTTTATACCGGTAGTAAGGGTAATGAATAATATAATAATAATAGTATATTTTATATTAAGGATATAGAAATATAATAGAGGAATAAGTAAGGTATGAAAGGAGCCTAAGTAATAGGGTAAATTTCTAGCTTAATAAAAAAGGAATAGGAAAGATAGAGGACTAATATATATAAATAATATAGCTAGGTCACGTAGTTTACTAAGGTAAAGGTATTAACTCCTAAGAAAAACAAGGAAAAAAGTAAAGGTAACGTTAGGGGTTCTAGGAAGCTTAGAGGTTAAGGTTTAATAAAGTATTAATCCCGTAGACCGTAGGGGCGCTATGCGCTCACGCACTAAGTTCTTAATCGCGCACTAAGTTCTTAATTACGGACTAAGTTCTTAATCGCGCACTAAGTTCTCAATCACGTACTAAGTTCTTAATCGCGCACTAAGTTCTTAATCACATACTGAGTTCTTAATCCCGCAGACTATAGGGGCTATACCCGCTTATACGCGTCTTGCATATGCCGTAGTCTCGACGGTATAAGTCTGCCCCGGCTAAGAACGAAGAAGGGATTATTCAGGCATACGATTGCCCGCTAGATAATATTGCCGCGTAAATTATTATTTCCTTCTATTTTCCGTTCTCCGTTTCTGGTTCTAGGATAACATATCTTATAAGCTCTAACGCTTGTTTCCCCCTCTATTCCTCTCCTCCTATTAGAGCCTCGATACCGTCACTAATATTTCTTTCCTCCTATCTCGGCTTCGCCCCTTATAAGCCGCAAGTATAACTATTAGGTTATCTATAACATAGCATCGCCTAGAGGAGGGTTTTATAATATCACGCCTAGCATTAGCACGGCTACTATTAGCACTAGCTATTATTAGCACTAGCTATTATTAGCGCTAGCTATTATTAGTACTAGCTATTATTAGCACTAGCTATTACTAGCACTATACGGCTACTATTAGCGCTAGCTACTATCCTATAGGTGCCCGTAAGGCTTATAGGTCCTTTACCGCCCTATAAGCTCCCCGTAATTAACGTAGTATATTAAGGTAGCGAAAACGGAATTAATAAATAGTTTATCAGTAATACTTATATAAACGGCTTCTCTCGTATAGTCGTTAGCCCTTACTACGTGACTCGCGTTAATAGGTTAAAGTAATGCCTGCAATTCATACGAAGAAGGCCGCACTAGCGCGCGGCTTCTATTTTTAACATTTTAAACCTATATTTCGCGATTTCGTTATAAGGGATATTCTAAGCACACCCGTCGAGCTATTCTAGCTATTTTACCCTGAATTCCTTATTATAAAATAAGTCGTTTATTAAGGCAAAGTAAACACATGATAGACTACCGGAGGGCAAGGCAAAAGAGGGATTGAATTCATAGCTAGGACCTGCCTAGGAAGAAGGAAAGGCTAACGCCCGTGATGAATAACGAATATGCGTGTGTGTGTGTGTGTGTGTGTGGGAGAAAACCCTGCCCGAAGAGGCCACGTTTCTAGCCCCGTGCCCGGGGCCCGGAGCGGAGCCCGGGGCCTGGAGCCCCGTGCCTAGGTCCGACTCTCTAACCTAACAAACTCCTCCCCAAGCTCGGCCAATAGCGCCCCCGCAAGGCCAGGCAAAAAGGAAAGACAAATAGCGCAAGCAATCGTTAAAAAAAAATCAAGGGCCCCTAGCCTCCTAAAGAACAAGTAGTCTCGCAATGGCTCGTAAGGACTAAGCAGTCTCGCAAGGACCAAGTAGTCTCGCAACCTCCCTAAGGAACAAGCAGTCTCCCAAGGACTAAGCAATCTCGCAACCTCCCCAAGGACCAAGCAATCTCGCAACCTCCCCAAGGCATGAGCTCCTCTTCCCCTAGTCTTTAGGCTCTAACGGTATACCCAATCACTCAGGGGTCCGTAGGAAGAGTTTGCTCTTACCATGCCTTACCGTATAACGGGCTCCTCGTCCCCTAGTCTTTAGGCCCTAACGGCCCTACTAAGTTAGGGTCCGTAGGACGAGTCTGCCCTAGGTAGCAAAAGGCATGCCTTATAAGGAAGGAAGGAAGGAAGGAATAGTCCGGCTCGTAGGGAAAGAAGAGATCGGGGCCGTAAAGAGATACAGCGTATTCGATAGAGAAAGAGTCCATAAAGAGGCAAGCAGGCAAGCAGGCAAGCAGGCAAGCAGGCAAGCCATAGCTGCTCGAGCCCGAGAACATATGGTTCCGATTAATTAGATTAATCCAGGGCCCCGTAGGCAAGCTGCCGCAATTGAATTCAAGTGAATTGGCTAGCGGGCAAGCTGCCGCAAGCTGCCGCAAGCTGCCGTTGAATTTATCGAGGCTGCCGTAGCCGCTGTGGCCAAAGACCAGATAGTTCCGATTAATCCAAGGCCCCGTAGGCGTATTCAATCGTAGGTCGGATCGATCGTACGGTACCCGAAGACGGCGAAGGCCTAGGATACCGCAAGGGTAGCCTACCTATACTATATAGCCTAGTTCGAGGAGAGATATACCGAGTAGGAAACGCACCGCCCTCCCTTCGTCTTCGGGCCGACCCCGACCCCGGCGGGGGCTACGCAGCGGCCCCCCTACCCCCGAGGCCCCTCGGTCCCGGTCTCGGCCCTGGCCCCGGTCCCGGACCTAGCCGCCCTACGATAGCGTCGCTGATCGCCCGTGCGGGCTAGGCGAGGGGCTAGACGAGCATCTACTTCGGTGTGCGCCCCCCTACGGGATCGGGCAAGAGCCGGCGCGGGCTAGGGTCAGGGCCAGGACTCGGGCTCAGGCTCGGATACGGATATAGCGGACTAGGGCAAGAGCCCGCTACTTCTTATTATAGTTCCTAGGCCAGTCCTGGCCCGAAGCCGCCGCGACGAATAGATATTGGTTTTCTTCCCCTAGAGGGTTTTTCCTATATTAGCTAAAGGTAGAAGCTCTAGGGCCCTAAAGGCTAGCTAGTGTAATAAACTTCTTCTTCTTCTTAGGCAAATGGATCAAATCGTGGTTGGATAACGCGTTATCCGAACAACTGCAAATGCAGCCAGCACCCGCAGCGCACTACCACCAATCAAAATTAACATTCGGCACGGCAGTCCCAGTCTCTCAGAACGGCTCTGCCCAACGACCTCACCACACAGACCACACCTCCGGGTTATGCTTCATCTGAAAAGACAGAGGCTGTTCATGGAGCATTTGTGAGTGGGCTGCACACCTGCTTGCGTGACGGTTGCCTCGTTGGGTCACCTGCTGAGGCATGATCGCAACCCCAAACCTCTCAAGCCTGACCTTTGTTAAAACTGGAAGACAGACAACTGCCTTGAAGCCTGTCGGCTAGCATTTGACATCGACACCATTCATAGGAGTCACTGTTTAGTCTTTAAGTTGAACATGTGCATTGCTATATTTGCATCGTTTTATTCCCATGTATCGCTGCCGAATACATACAGTGATTGCCGCGCAGGTGCGGTGCTTCACCAGGAGCTTGGTCCAATGGGCTCCGTGACGTTAGGGATGAACTGCTTCGTCACAGCCGTGCCGTTGTAGTCCAATGTGTTCTGCCACACCAACGTGCCCCACCAGTCTGGGAAGTTCGTTTCGCTGAGGCCGAGACCGAGGCCGGAGATGACAGTGCAAACCGCCGTCCCAATGTCGAGAGCGCCGGAGGTAGCATAGTTGTAGCGGGCTGGGGTGAACGGTTAGCGGATGTTGGAACGCGGGGACGGGACACATACTCCACCAGCCAAAGAATCTCCTCCTGATCAAGGCGTTGAAGATGAGACCGATGATGACCCACTGCCACAGGAAGTAGAGGGTGGCAGGGGGGATCTGTCCGGCAGCACCGAACATGGCCGGAGTGACGACGTAACGGACCCAAGAACGAGGATAACGTTTAGCGATGAAAAACTGAATCACAGGGACCGAAAAGCCGATGAGCCAGAAATAGTTCGTCCAAGAATAACTGCATGCCGAGTCAGTTGGATCAGTTGCAAACAAAGACGGATGTCAAAGCAACTTACATGCTGCCAGCACCAAAGACCTTCTTCGGTCCGATAGCGCCCCAAATGACGCTGGCGTTGAAGAAGGTGCGAGCGTTGGGGCAGGTTAATCCTTGCGCCTGGTGAGGCGTGCAAATTCCTTCGATATTTCCACGCAGGAAGTTATAGGTCGCAATCTGGACGAATGAAAGCCAGATAACTGCGAAGGCCTGGGCCGCAAACATGCTTCGGGGCGGGATCTTCATATAGTGACCGACCTTCATGTCAGATATATAAGTCAAGCCGTTGTACGAGAGCATGTAGCCCCAGCTCTTGAAGAGCATCATGGCCACCGGGCGACCAGGAAGCATGTAGCCAACGACCATTTCCGTAATGACGTTCAATCCAGTCTGCTGGTTCGTGATGGCTTGCACCATGCCAATGGGGACGAAAAAAACGACGCCGATTAGGATGCAAACGATATACGCCCACCAAGGCAAGTGCGTTTCCCAGACTTGGCAGGCAATCATACCAAAGGCAAAGCTCACGACGAAAATAGCGGCAAACCACCATTCCGGTGCCTCCTTATATCTCCGCATGAGCTTAAGGTGCACGTCAGGCTCCTCGTACTTTGAGTCCCAAGCGCGGTTCCAAACATCGGCTCCGTAGAACAAGGCAACGTGGGTAATAGTTGCAATGAGCGTCGCAAAGGATAGGCCATATGACATGGAAAACGTCGCACCCAGTAGAATAGGAGAGTATTCCTTGTACGCCGTTTCGTTGACCGTAAAGTCCGCATTCAGGATGCGGCTAGTGTTGTACTCCTGGGCATACCGATCAAAGTTGCTATTGGCGCTGAGCGGCAGATACTTGTAGAACTCCGGTCCGCCGTAGGCAAGACCAATAGCACCCAGGGTGGAGAGCAGCAGGCCGGCGGCAACGTTGAGGATGGCGAACGCAGGTGTCTGCAGAGGGCTGCCCAAGAATGCAGTAACACTGGACCAATCGAACGAAATGGGGATCAATCCCAGGCCAGTGTTGCCGCCAAAGAGCTGGTTCACAACCACGTTGGAGGGGGCGATCCAGGTGGCCCACATCTTTTGGGCATTAGCATTTGAACTCGCAATGGATCGAGGACTACGGGCGGACTTACAAAGTAGCTGAGGAAAGGGGCGATGACCAAGGGGAACCATTCCCAGACAAAGGTCGCAAGGGCAACGATCAGGAAGAAGCTGTAACGGCCAATCTTCCATCCATTGGTTTGCGACGGATCTGAGCGTCTATGATCATGGAGCGAGTACATGACGGTACACGTGATGAGCGTCGCGGGCCAGACCATGGAGGAAGGCCAGATCAGGAATCGACGGGCGATTCCAGCAACGCCGAAGCCCATGGCCTGCGTGGATAGCATGAGGAGGATTTGAAAGCCCCACCTGGTCTTTGTATTAGTGCCGGTGACGCTTTGCAGGTCGGACGTAGGGACTTGACTGACTTGAACTTTTGCTGGTAGAAAATCTCCTGGGCAAGCAAGATGTCAATCGAATAACTGATGGAGGTACCGGCAGCAGTCATCATGGTGATGATGGTGTGCTCCTTGACGTTGAAGGGACCCGGGTTAAGCTCAATCGTGCGCCCGAACAGCTTGAAGGAAGCCTGGGGCATGAACCTAGCCCATCCAACACCCATGCTGAATTACTCTTAGTACAGAGGCCGTACGAACGGTAGAGCATAGCAAGCTTACGGATAGGCAATCAGCTGCACCACGGTCGACGTGATGGAAATTGGCGTGCGGCGGAGATTTAGGAGGATGTTGCAGGCGGCAACGATGGTGCAGAGCAGACCACCGATGACCCACGCACGGATGGTGTTTACAGGGACTTCGATATCAACAGGAGGAACCTGGTCACTGAGGTCAGTCTGACTGATGGCTGACGACACGGGAGACATTCGTCGTCTCAGGCCGGGGCTAGCGTACTGAGGAGCGGACTTCAGGATAAGGCGAGTCCTCCTGGATGAGAGACTCGTCAATGGCAGCCTCCTTCTCGGCATTGCCCGAGGCCAGAGCATCGTCGATGTTGTCGAGCTTGTCAATGTCGAGGAAAGGATCCCACTTGTGCTGCTTGCGAAAGCGGCGCAGCTCCCTGTCCGGGTCGTGGTTCTGGGAGACGCTGGGCAGGATCTCCGCGCCGGTCGCCTCCGCGCCCTCCTGCGTGGGCGTCTCGCGCGACCTGACGCCGAGTCTGTCTTTGAGGCCCATGGTGCCAAGTCTTGTTGCGAGCGATGGTCTGCTCCGCTGCTGGCGGCCTGGATGGTTGAATGGACGTCGGGTTGACGGGGTCAAGACGGCTGGGGAAGACGACGGGCAGAGGTCCGGGCGAGTTGGTGTTTATTATCTAGCCCATCTTGCCCCTGTAGCCTCTGTGCTACATTCAAACTGAGAACAGAGGACGATCGGCAGTGGACAGGGGGTGTAGCGTGTGGGGGAGATGGAGATGGGCTGAGGCGTGTGGCTGCACGCCAGGTCCGGAGTAAACCTTGGGCACTCCCGCAGTCGCAAGGGGAACCTTTGCTCAGGTGCTAGCCAGTTTTGGGGTGGTCTTTCATGTGGATATCCAAAAGGCCCTGCGTCTCTCACCTCGCCAGTGGAGCACATCTGGCTACGGAGCCGCGTTGGGGTTGGTCAGACTCGCCACCGACCGTGGATCGGCGCCAAAAGCGAACAACACAAAGTTCCCGTATCCCAGCACGGCGACGAGGGGACGACTAGCCGGCGCGCTGGAGGGCGTCAAGGGCGTTTTGATAAGGCCATTCGTCTTTGTTGGATGAACTTTTGTTCGGGCACGACGGCGCTATTGCCTCAACACATGTGACGGGGGTCGCTGTCGCGTGCAAAGTGGCCCTGACGCCTTCGCATAATATTCGCATCTCCTAATACTCCGTAACACACAGCACCGACGGGGAAATCTGCGCGTCCGTTCACCCTCGGCCGACCCCTGTGGTACCTTTTACACATGAAGTATGCTGTCTAGGCCGCTGGCCGACAAACGTTGCTTCCCGGCCGAAACACCCTCTACCTACATACCTGCTCGATTTGGCAATGGGGCCATCGTCTGCTTGATCAGTGCTCACGAGTCCACGACTGGCTCTGCGAGTCACGCTATAGGCGAGCAGGTAAGCAACTAGTAGAGCGAGGCCGTCGCAACCTGTCGCATTCTGCGTGTGGCGACTTATGGATGACCATTCGTCAGCCAGACAATTGGCAACTCGAGCTCTGGCGATTTGATTTGATTTGATTTGGATTGGACTGACAAAGGCAAGCGTCCCTCTGGTTGCGCTCGCCCGATGCGCATCCACCCCGTGTTGACAAAGCACCCGACGTGTCCGCATCCGTATCTCTCTGCAAGCGGAACCACCTTCATGGTACCCGAGGTGGTGAGACAGCGGCATCAGCCACCACTCTCCTCTGTTGATACCGTGTATTCGCACATGTATCCGTACGTAGGAGTGCGGGAGTACCTGCGGGAGCATCCATCAAAGGCCAAACAGCATGTAAGCACTACGCGCCAGCACCAGCAATTGCAGCGTTTGCTCGAACTTCGCCTTCAACCATGACCTGCGAGAACGTTGCTGCGGCTCATGCGTGGCTTCGCTTGGCACGCCGAGAACATCGCCAAGTCGGCCTGGCGGCCCTCGGCAGGCACGGGAGAGCCGGTAATGCAATGCGTGTGGCGTCTGTAGCGCGGCTGCGAGCTGCCACACTCTTCTCTCGCCCGCGCCCTCCGTCGTCCTTATTCCCGCCCAGAGGTGTCAGTGACAGTTGTTAAAACAGCACAGTTGTTTGAAGCTGGGCCGAAAGCCACGGGCGAGCTCTGCGCCTCTTTCGGCGCGCTGGGGTAGTAGCATACGTACGTACTATTAGCATTGACTTCTGCTCCCCCTGCCCGGCTTGAACCAACATGCCAAGTTCAGCTCGGGTGGTGCCGTGAGAGATCAATGATCATGTTGCACCACAAGGTACGGATTACAATGGGCCCCGTCCTCTGACTTTGACTTGCCCTCACGCCCTTGAGCGGGCAACTCGGCAAGCTGGGTAGCCAATCGTGTTCCGTACCACGCATCAGCATCTGGTGGCGCCATGGTAGCATGGCAAGATGTGTGGTGCCATTGGCAGGCACGCCCGCCCAACGGCTGCAGGATGGCGAGGAAAAGTCCTGGAAGCCCTCCTTACGCTAGCCGCTAAAGACAGGCGCCTTCGCATCTCGGCTATAGGCTTATTATACGAAGGCCATTACTAAATTCGGTGGGCTTATCCGCGCTGTGGTGATAATAGACGTTTCCGATCGGAGATTCCCCGTATCTACTCGGAGATTCCCCGTATCTACTCAGAGACTGCCGTGGTCGGTGCTTCGGAGACCGGAGAGACCGGAAGCAAACACGGCGGCATTGATGTCAACGGCCAAAGCACAAGGTCACCGTACTCGAGTGAAGCGCTTGCCTTTCTGAAGCCAGCGGAAACAACAGTCCTCCTCCTCCCCCGCTTCCCCAGCGGGTACAAGACTCTTACTTGTATGTGATGGATGATTCTCCAACGCAATGCCCCGGGCTCGACCCCGTGGGGTTTGGGGTTTGGGGTTTGGGGATGGGACTTTTTGAACGAGAATACGTGGCTTGCCTGCTTGGCAACGCGGTAGGCGGAAGCGGCTCGGCCAGAGTTGTGGATGGTCAGCTGCGCCCGACCAGCCATGGGCCCGTGGCGGAGAGGGTAGCGGCAACCGACGGCCTACGCTCGTGGTCAGTCCTGCGTGGAGGGATGGATGCCGGATTACGAGCGTCATTCCGCTGCACTTTGTCAAGCTTCCTTGTCCATTGCCTCAGGTTTAAGCTTTGGAGATACCTCGTAATTGTACTCCGTAGCGTCTTTGGCATCGCTGGGGTAATCACGGATGGCTACTGCTCTGACCTGCTCAGGTCTGCCAGAGCCGCCCACTATTGCCTTACAGGCCAGGTCCTGTTACCCTGCCCTATAATAGTCGATATCTCTCCATTTACCAGGCAGCCAACTTCGCCAGTTCGAATAGTAAATCATACGTAATACCAATGCGAGTTGACAGCGTAGTTACAAGTGATGTTTCTCAACCGCGCAAGATTCCCATTCCTCCGACATCAAGTACATTGACAGTGGTCCACACCACCATCGTCTGACCATTTGATGGCAGTGTGTAGACGCTGCAAGATGTCCCTCAGCCGCTATGGTGCTGACATGGAGCTAGCTGGTGGCTGTTGAATTCCAATACGCATCAGTTACCGCACATTCCCCATGACTTACTGCTGATTGCAGCCGTTCCTTTTCGGCGCAAAACGGCTGATTGTGGTCCGTGTTGCCCCAAAGCTGCCTAAGAAGTACTGAACTGGCGGCAAGCGGATGTTCGTCGCAAGCCCGGTTCATAACTGTCGTTGCCCGTCGGTCCAAAGTACCCATGACAATAGCTCGCACGGCACCTCTAACTCCGAAATCGCAAGATCCAAGAAGGCTGGAACTGGTATTCTGGCAACTATTGAAATATCTGGTGAGATGCTGTCCGTAAAGACTGGCTAACAGTGACGAACGCGATGCTACCCATGTCAACGGGGACGCGGTTGGTCGTAGTCCGTCGGATACCAACGCAATATCAAAGCAACCTGCAACCGCTCGCCACATGAAGTCGTCCAGTCCACTTTTGCGACACCTTTGTCCGCCGTCTTGACAACATGACCGCGCTTGAAAACCGACAGTCGGCTTTGCCCGTCTTCCAGTTGCCGTGAGATGTCGGATACGGCCGCCTCTGCCACATACTTGGTTCGACCGTAGTCGATGCTCTCGCTGTCTCCACCACAGGAACGGCTCGGCCAGAGTCTGCATTTACCCTCAGGCCACCGGAGACATACGCAAACTTTGGCCGGGCTATGGAGTCCAACTCAGCTTTCGGCAGCTCTTTGGTTGCCTGAACATTTGATCCTCGAAGCTTGTCATAATCTGCGCTCTAGCTTACGACTGCTCCGTTATGGAGTGGCATCGACGTTGTTGCTTCCCCTTGATTTCTAGCGCAACCGCCTCCGCCGCACCTCGTCCAGTCCGAGGTGACCAGCGCTGAGGTGACCAGTCCACATCTCCATCCTGCCCGCGTTATTGTCGCCCCACCACTGGGCAATGGTTACCGTATCCTTAACCCGCTCGGGTCCTCGAGCCGGAGAAGCACAGCAACTGTCCGTATTCTCCTATCGTGAAGCAGGTGCCTCAGCATTCGTGTCCCAACGGGGCCAACAGCTCCAGTAAGAAACAGTAGCCTAACTAGTGAGACAAGTGGCTCAATGGCAGATACCTGGGATCCCTTCTTGGGTCAGCCCAGGAAGCCTTCAGAATGGACGATAGTTGCGTCTGCACATCGACCATTGGAACATCGACAGTACTCGACTCGTGCCGCAACTGCCCGATCAAGACTGAAATGCTGACATTCGTTGTGCTGCGGGCCCTGACGAACAAAAAGCCAACCTGCATATCTCATGCGCACTTTAAGTACTGTAACTCCGTATTAGTTTACGGACTACTTGGCCGCTACTTGCCCGATCTGGTCTGGTACAATGCATGGACGCAGTGGTGCTCTGTGCCTTCCAATAGCTAGCTTCCCTCGTCTTTTCTAATCTTTATGCTCTTGCAGTCACATACCTGCATCGTGGGTGCACCAGGCTGAGGAACTTGCTCGTAAAGAGAAGCCTTCAACTTGCCAGTTCGATGCGTAGTAATTATCGGGCAGCCACAATTCACGCTAGATTGTATGACCTGACTTACCAACGAACGGGCTTAAGTGCTCCGCATACCGACACGTCTCCGGCCCAATACACATTGATGTATATGCTCTAAAATATTATTTATGTATCTCCAGTTGCATGCGCCGCTTGTTCATACGAGCCAGGCTGTCTAGGTCTCCAGCCATGTTGAATGCCGCCGTCGCTAAACAGCGCTGCCCTACCACCCCCGCTCTCAAACAATTGTCTAGCACTGTGAGGAAACCGAACTCCAGTCTGGCAGAGGTTCATCGAACTACCCTGGGAAGCCATCCATGTTCTCGCTGGTGCGTGCCTGAGTGTTTATGTACTGGTACCAAATGAGGTTCCGGTCGCAGCTCTTCTGGCCGCCTCGGGTCCTTGCCATGCAGGATTCATAACCGCTTTTGGTCGTGTCTCGATATCCGACCAGGGAGATAACGTCACGCGTGATACATTGCCTGAAGTATTCTTTAGGCGATTTGAGACTGTCTGACGTGCCGGGAAGCCTGGTCAAATCCATATCGCTAGGTGTTGTACGACTCACATAAGTACTTGCGTCGTACGCCTTTGCTCTGTATGGGTCGTCGTGGATGCAACAGACGTGTATTTGGGGGCATGGCTACTTGGCAACGGCTCCATACCGCTGAGCGAGTTGACCACCGCCACCATGGCCAACGTCGGTATCATTGGTGATCCTGGGATATTTGCTTTTATAAGTAAACTCTTCGACAAGGCCGTCCAAGGCGTTATTGAGGCGCGTTTCGCGCCTCGGGTATGAGTTGCTTGTGTGCCAGCCAGCCAAGCATTGATGTCCCCCCTGCAAGCTGGTTCTTGGTATACTGACCAGAATTGTACACCCGCGGAGAAGAACTGAGGTGCAACGATAACTACAGCTCGTTCTGCTCCGGGAAAACCTTTCCCACTCACACTCATGATGGCATGATGGCGTTGTTCATCGTCTTCCAGTATTAGCCTCATCCTGGCGTCTACCGTGAATGACGACATAGGCGTGCTCAAAAGCATTGTTTGCTAACTCACAAGTGCAAAAAACGGCGATATCGTCCATTGTTGCCTTGGTAAAACGGGTTGAAGTAAATTCCGAGCCTCTCGGTGGTCTGATCAGACCATGAGCCTGCTCGCAGCGACATGAGCACACTCGTTGATGATCAGGATGGTGGATTTTTTCTGCTTAAACTCACCTCGCCTACTTCATCTGCACCGTATGGAAAGTGAAGCTTTGTTCTCCAAGAGTCAATATTATGAGTTTGTGTGTTGGCTATCTGAGAAGGGAGGGAAGGGGGGGGCCCAGGCTGGAAGAGCAGCCATGTCCGACGAGGATTATCGTACTGGCAATGATACAAACGAAGCAGGACAAACTGCGTAATGGAATTGTTGGATTTGATATGGAGAAAAGCTTCCGTCTTAGGACAAGAGTGTAATACCGGCATACAAACACGAGCACCTCCAATACGTCCCTGTCCTGAAACGCCAGCGCCAGCGTCGTCAGGCGCTGAACTATCTCGCGAGCCAAAAATCTAAGAATATCGAGGCAGACATCGCTCGACGTGTGGTCGGCAATGATGCCCAGGCCTGACCACTCGCAGAAGCGCCTCCAACGTCGCTTGATGATTGATGCATGGCGATACTGAGACCAAGTTGGGTACTCCTGCGCCGTCATTGCAGCAGTCTTCTGGTCGACAAGGCGCTGTCTTTCAACGTTGACTGCATTTGGCTCCCGGCTTCATCCCCGGCTCGCATTGGTAGATCCGGATATAGAAAATTGATGTCACACGGAACCTGGGCTGTAGGAGCTCGAGACTTCTTGGTAGCTGAATCTGAAGCGAGATTGCTGTCAAGGGCTTCTGCAATAGGGCCTCCGAAAGACTCGGGGTCGCCGTTTTGGCCCTTTTCATTGTCATCGTCGCCACTCGCTAACTTTCGAATGTTCTTGCAGAAGAGGAACCTTTGGACACGCTCCACTCTGGCAGTGTCGTGGCGAAATTGGAATACCAGGTCGTCGTCGGAGAACAGTCGCGAGTCATGACGACAGGCATGCTCATCGGCAGTGTTACGCTGAATTGCGTACGCACATCAGTTGCATGCGCAGGGTAGGGAACAGCCAAAAGTAATGCTCACCAACAAGGTAACTTGATCTTTAACGATGGCCTCGAGGATGGCGATCGTTTCAAGGGAAGATCCTGTGGTTTCTCCAGCCAGATATATTATCTGGCAAGTCGAATCGTTGGTCAGCATACTTGCCAGCGCCTCAGGCTGAACGAGCAGTCTCACCCGTCGGACTACAGCTGCGAACGCGGGTATTGTGCCTGCGATTGCGTACAATGACCAACTCTGGCAATCAATTGTTGTTTTTGGCGTGCTGGATGGTGCACAGCCAAGAGATGGGACGACTGGCTGCGGAAGTTGCGAAACGGTAACAGTCCGAAATGATGTTGGACAATGCCAAATGCGCAGTGGCCGCCTCCTTCCAGTCCACTGAATATCAGCATCCCCAGCGTCGCAAGCACCCGCACGCATACCACATGCGTGCGGCTTGCCTTTTGCACAACCACAGCTTGCTCGCACGCCGAAAACCGTGAGGTAACCTGGAGCAGTCTGCTCTTCATAAATGTACGTCTGGTCCACCGGGGCCAGTGAATCGCGGATGCGGCCTGGTGGGGCCGTCACCGACGCGGCTCGACTATCCAATCACAGAGTAGCCTGGGGCTGTCCAGTGACCGTATGCGGTAATCGTCCTCCAGCCCCTGTGGTCAGACGTGCGCCGCTCAGCTGGGGCTTGGCCGACGTTGAACGGGGCTGTAAAAGAGGCTGCGAGACCAAGCAATCCTTCTATCAAGACGCGTCTTGTGCAGATGCAGTCCCTGATCACAGTGTCGTTCCAGAACACCTATTCTCGCTGGCGTCGGGTGGCGCTCGTCCGTCCAGGGCGTCCCGAGCGTTGGCTTGATGCCCGCGAGTCGTTTTTCAAGCCGTTTTCGGAAAGAGGCGCATCCATCAACCGCGGGCACGGCAGTATCATTTCATGTTGCATTTCCAGGCCCGCCGCCGCATATCCGATGCACCTGGCTGCTTGTCCGCCGTCTGCACCCCGTCACTGCCGGCTCCGTGACGGCGGCTCCAGCCCCCGCAGCCCCCGATCCGTCTGTAGGCCATCTCGACCCGAGGCTTGGTTTTCGCTAACATTCAGGCACCACGATCCAGACGATGCCGCACCTGTCGCAGACTCCGGCAAGTTCTCATATGGACCGTCTCATGCGGCCGTGCGCCACTGATTGGCGGCGTCTCAGGAGCTGCGAATCCGCTGTTCGAACTGGCGCAATGACGGCATCTGCCTGCTCATGCTGGGGCGCAGCTTCACGAAGATCCTTGCCTCCGTCATGCGCCTGGGACTGGACACTGAATTGGAGGTTTGCAGTGTGCCAGGATCCGTGGGCGCGCTCACTCATGGCCACAATCATCTGGCCACCGGACGCCCAATACGGACGAGAATACAGCACCCGCATCCCTGCGAGCTGCTCCTGGTGCTCTCGTCACAAACTTCGCCCAGGTCCAGCCCAACATGGGACTTCCGACGAAGCCGGGATCGAACTCGGCCGTGGCCGCGGCCACACTTTAGAGCCGTTACCCTCGGCTTCTCCACAACCAACTCCGTGGTGAAGGCGTGGAAAGCCAGGGGCATCCATGCTGCCGGTCCCAAGCACGCCGTAATGGTGGTGTCACCGCCACAGCCCCTCAGCACCCTGGTGCCGCCGGAGTTTTCCACGACGCAGGGCCCAGCCTTGAGTACTCCGTAGCATGGGAAAGTTGGAGGAGCCCATCAGACGGGAATTATTCCTGTGGAGAGTCGCGGACACCTTGGAATGCAAGGGTCGTGGATGGGTGTGGAGATGATTCACCGTTACAGTTCCACGTGTGGACCTCTCCAGAAGAGCTGAGATTCAAGCTTGCTTCAATCCCACCTTCTACGACAAGGTGTTTGTGCCGAAGGAGTTGCAATGTTGATAGCGAGCTTCTAGAAGGGCGTGCAGTGCCTGTCTAGTATAGCCGACGCGATGTATTCGACGCACATAGTTGCGCAATACCCAGCCCCGGAGCAATTTTAATACAACTTGAAAACCCGGCGTGATCCTGCAACCAATACAGACAATTACGCCCTCCGTTCATGTTAATGATCACTCATGCTAATGCACTCATGTTAATGCGGTAAGTGCAGTAGATAGCAAAGCTTAATTATGTTGCTCTTGTGATGCGTACTTTGAACAACCAGGCCCTTGGCTGTCAAAGTTGCTTGAATGGCTTGCCATGCAGTATCATGCTCGCAAGCACTTCCTATGGATGTACAACCTGTGCTGGTGGAAGCTTATTTGTCTACGAGGACTGCTACGAGAACAAAGTTTCTTGGCGCGATACTATCCAGACGTGGATGCCTAGGAAGTACTCTGAGCTGACAAAATCGTAGATCCCTACGGTGTACGTAGATCGCCGCGCGATTCGACCTTCGCGGTGTTGTGTCAGGCCAGAGTTAGAAGAGCGACAATAACGATGGCACCTTCACAGGGCGGAGGAATGCAGCAATGCCACCTCCCTTCAGAGCAACCCTTACCCAGCATCAGAGTTTTGTTGGTAATGCAAGTCATCTGTGAGACCGTGTCAGCCGTCCCTTTTTGTCACTTGTCATATTAATAATTGAGTTGGCCGTGGAGCTTCGGGACAGCGGACTGGATATGGATACCTCCAAACCGATAAATTTTCGCCAGCTCATGACTAGAGCGACCTCGCTCGTAAGCGGCGACCCCGCTAGCGCTTTCAAGGGGTTGAACATATCAGACCATTTTGTCTCTGGCGACGATGACATGTACCCTTATAATTTAGGCGAGCTTGTTGCCCGTACTGCCCCAGTGCGTAATCTTGGGTGAACGGATATAGATCAGATGTCAGTCACCTATCTATACGAGTACTTTCCCACAGTCAAGGGAGTCCGCAAGGGGTTGCAGGCCTAGGGCCCGTCATCGTGTTTTATTATCAGCCAGACGAGGCCTTTCGCTTGACAAACAATGCGAGAAACAATGCATCTTTGGCCAATAATGCATCTTTGCCCAATAATGCATCTTTGGCCAGCAGTGAGGCCACTGAAGCCCTTGAGTTCAAGAATGCTGTGCCGTGTTCTAATTTGACGCGGCGAGGGTTAGCTGATTTTCGGCTGTTGGCCTTTCCTGACAGACCGTGAAACGTGATGCAGGTCACGCTATCGGACGCAACCCGATCACGATACCCGGCGCCGCACGCATTCCGTGTATCTCAAGCCTGATTCATGAACACGGCAAATAGCCTGCCGCAGTTCCATACCGCTGCTCCGTCTTGTGCCATCGACATGCTGCTCATTTGAGGCTGGGCGCTCCAGCCATTGCCGATAATCGTACGACATATTGGTGGGGCGCCGTCAATGACGCCCCAGCACTCCCGCCTCGGCAAGTCGGCGAACCAGCTTCTACCGAATTTTCCACGGCCGTAAAGATTTTGCAGATTCTCAATCTGCGTAGTCCATACGTGTAGCTAGTTCATAGCCCCCTTCAAGCATATATATATTGAGCTGTGCAACCGACGTTGGCTTAATCGCCGTACGAAGGAGCTCCGTCTGTGTTCCACTGAAGAAAGAGCAACATGGCGTTGACGTACCAGCAGAGCCAGAGGATCCGGGCCACCATCCCGGCACTGGCCGACCACGGTGACCGAATCATCACAGTCTTCTACAGAAACCTCCTGCGCCATCACCCCGAGCTCAAGAACTACTTCAACACGGTCAACCAGGAAAATGGCTTCCAGCCTCGTGCCCTGGCATCTCTCATGCTTCAATTTGCCAGCAACATCAACCACATTTACGAATTGATTCCCAAAATGGAGCGCATATGCCACAAGCACTGCTCCCTGGGCATCCGGCCTGATCACTACGTCATCCTCGGCAAGCACCTCATCGAGGCCTTCTCAGAGGTCCTCGATCCAGTAATGACCCCGGACGCAAGGCTTGCGTGGACCAAGGCCTACTGGATGCTTGCCAACATGTTCATCGCCCGCGAAAAGCAGTTGTATGGCAGCTTCGGCAAATGGAGCGGGTGGCGGCAGTTTCGAGTTGACAAGAAGGTCGACGAGAGCGAAGATATTTCTTCATTCTACCTCAGGCCGGTGGACGGTTCGACCCTCCCAGACTTCATGCCTGGACAGTATATCTCGGTCCGAGTCGATGCGACAGGAAAGGAGTACAAGCAGATCCGGCAGTACTCCCTCAGCGATGCGCCTCGGCCAGACTACTACCGGATCACAATCCAACGTGACCAAGGGAGCCGGCTCAGCCAGTCTGCTGCGCCAGGTATTTGCCCGTACGCTAGTACGATACCGGGCGTCGTTTCCAACCAGCTTCTCGACGGCGTGCGCCCCGGGGATGTGCTCGAAGTGAGTCACCCGGCAGGGGAGTTCTTTCTTGACACAAACAACTTATCCAACGAGCCAATCGTCCTCATCTCCGCGGGAATAGGCGTCACGCCCATGGTCTCCATTTTAAACTTTATTATCGAACAGCAACCTGATCGGCGGGTTTCGTGGATCCACGGGGCTAGAAGCACGGTGCCATTCTGCTCTCACATCGCCAGTATGGCGCGAGGCAGATCGACATTCCGCAGCAAAGTGTTCAAGACGCATCTCGCAGATGCGGATCTGGCTGGCGTATCGTACGACTACGACTATCGAGTTGATTTGGCAAAACTGAACCCGGATGACCTCTGGCTGACACACGGCTGCGCCGAGTACTACGTTTGTGGACCGGAGCAGTTTATGCTTGAGACGGCCGAGTACTTGGAAGCGCAGCATGTGGACTCTTCGAGAATTAAGTTTGAGTTGTTCAGCACGGCGCAGAGGATATAGTATCAACACGAATTCAAGACCTACAGCCAACTACTTAAGTGCTTCATACCTCCCCAGTATAAACTTGAAACAAACCTTTAGCCTTATACAAAGTGGGCTTTAATTTTATTTAATTCGTGCACAAACGACCGTTGACGGTGCAGCTAATGCGGCGGCCAGAATACGTTAGCTTAAGCCAAATAATTTTACATCGCGACTACCGACCACTACCACCTCTACGGATTCAGATACTCACACTTTACGGCTGTAAGTCTTTCTGCTAGTAGATACTTTAATGAAGCCGACGAGGATTGCATTATGTCCACGGACCGCACTTGATATCCAAGTTGCTGTGTGATCGCCATGGCGCTTGGTTGATGGAGTGCAAAGGTTGCAAGGCAGCAGATCCGCGCCACTGCAAACACGCTTCTTTGACACACCCGCCGATCACCCCACAGTGCCGGATGCGGGGCAGTTACCAGCACCACTGATGAGCTTGAAGACGGTTCATGCCGAAAGCGCCAGTTGACGAATACCACACCATCGGCTAAAGACTGTTCCCTCCATGGACGATGGGTGTGGACTGGTGTATATAAAAGCTACTGATTCATCTTCATTCAGCCAGGCGTGTCTTACAGACAACTAAGTCAAGACTAGTGTGCTTCCAGTTGAACATGTTGCTGAAGATGAAAGCAATCCTTTCTTCCCGGCTCTGGCAAGAGCAGACCAGTGCGGCCTTCAGGTCATCCCTGGTACGACTTGGACCGCGCTGAGTTCGGCCAGCAATCGAAACATGAATTAACTAGCACTGACAAGAAGCGTGATAGACCAACACGGGGCGGCATGTTCAGGCCCATGCCCCGGGCAGTATTGGAGTGTCTGGAGTATATTACATGATAGGCGAGGACAAGACCGAAGGCTCCCCGTTTCAAGATGTCAACTGCTACTCTTCAACAAATATAGTGTAATGGACTTTTGCAAACGCGCTCCTCTCTCGGACGTCGGACGGCGATCTTGGCCCAAACCGCATGGTTGAGCGACCGAAAGTCATCTACGACGAGAAGACGTCTACATATGTCATGTATCCCTTGGCGACAGCAATTATCAAGAGGCCAGAGTAGGCGTGGTCGCACCTGATATAGTATGTGGCGATTACCAGTATCGCGCAAGCTTTCGGCCTCTCCATTACGAGTCCCGCGACATTGGACTCTTTCAGGATGATGAGGGGTCGGCATACCTTCCAACAGAAGACGTGAGCTTCTCTTCACGTTCTCGAAATAAAGTTCGCGTTCCTGAGCTAAGGTTGTCACGCAGCGTCGCAATGGCCTTCGGATTGATGCCCTTAGCGATGACTATGTAAGCGTCACACATACGATCCATCTATGGAACGGGAATATTGAGTCTCCGGCCATTTTGAATACGGATGGGTACTACTTTATGCTTGGGTCAAACCTCACGGGCTAGGCTACAAACGACCACGTGAGTATTCAACGCGGCCATGAACAAACGTATACGAATATCATTTGGAAACAAAAAGGTATATAGTTATTCTAGATCACTTTGGAGTCCTTGGTCTGGATGGGCAAATTTTGCAGACGTAGGTCCTCATACCTAGAACTCGCAAACGAGCTTCATCCTGCCATTGGCAACCCTGCCATCTACATGGGCGATCGGTGGCAGTTGTCCAACCTCATGCGGAGCACCTATGTCCGGCTGCCGCTTGAGATTGAAGGTACCGCAATCTACGTCCTATCAAAGATGTGGACAGAGGCTCCGGCACACCACGAGGCTGAGGGTGAGAGTGCATCTTTTTCGAATGAGCAAGAATCCATAAACTGCTCTGGATGCAGTCATGGCGCCGCAGCTGGTTGGGGTGGGTGGTACCATTGCCATTACGGGGATTAACGACGGGTTTGGCCCCGACATTGACTACATTTCTATGCCCCAAAAATAGACACTAGCAGCACCCAATCCAGAGGGCCGCTGTACTTGTCTTAACGTTGACTTGAACAATATGTGAGCGGACTTTCTTTCCCTTTTGCTTCATGCTACTGGCAGCCGAAGACTTGCGATTGTACGACATGAAGAATGTACAGCTACGGAAGGTTTGCGGACTTGGGCATGTGTCTAGTGCAAATCAGTTGCCGAGGTGCATCTATCTCAAATTTATGAAGATTCGTTTTGCATTGGCGATGAATGCGTTCGCGGGTTTGCCATTGTGTTGTAGGCATCAGTTCCAGACCGTTCTTCGTCTGTCCCGGCTATCATATGCCCCAATACTCCCAGGTTTACAAAGTCGGATACGAGAGCTCCTTGCCTTCAATCTCCGCTACCTCCCTAATGGAATCTTTTGACTCCAGGGGCCGAACTAGCTGACCGTAGTCGGGGAACTGTTCCCACACCTCAAAGCCAATCTCTAGGCCCCAGTACCAGAAGATAACCAGATTGTAGTCGACGACCGTTTCGACACCCCCCACCGCAAACGTCTTGCCAGTCAACGCGCAATCGATTCTCGAAAAACAAGTTCCAACAACATCGTTCCCTCTCTGGCGAATGGCGGGGTGCAGGCTCATGTCGTCTGCAAAACGGCCCGGCCGGAAGCGCATCCCAAAGCCGATGCGGTGCGGGGAGCCAGACAGCCAGGCCATCCACTCCACAACTTTGGCACGCTGTAGCTCTCCAGAACCAGCTAGATTCTTCTCAGCTTGAAGGGACGCAATGTATGTGAGAACAGCAAGCGTCTCGGTGATAATGGCATCGTCGATCTTCAGCGCGGGAACATAGCCGTAAGGGTGAATTGTCTGGCGGCACTCGGCATTGGTGAATGCGCCCTCGGCCGCTTCGAATCCATCGGAGCCACGCTTCAGTAGGACTGACGTGAATGGAACTGAGAGCTACTTGAGCAGAGCGTGGGGAACAAAGGAGCTGGTTCCATTTGCCCGGTATAGAGTAAGCGCAGGCATTTTGTCCACAGTGCAACAGGGATGCACTGGGTATCAGGGTTTCTGCGCTGCGATTGAAAGTTCAATGGAACCAATGCAAGGCAGGAGGGCCCTGTCGTGACGACACGAATATCCCGCGACCGTGCTGGGACATTCATGATCATTTATGTCCGAAGTGATGGGGCAAATGGCGTTCTCCGGGGCCTCTCACACAGATGCGAGGAACGATGACAGCGCGTAAGCTGACTGGGTGACGACGGTGTGGGAGACTGGAACTTCCAACAGTTTACGAAGTAGGAAGCACGACGATCTAGCTAGTCCGTACGAACTAAGTTGCCTTCCAGCCGCAAGAATGATGAATGGCGCGTTACTGGCACACTCAGTGCAAGATCACTGATACTGATTACGAATCAGCAACACCGCCTACGACGCTTCCCACAAGCGTCATGGACGACTACCTTCGCTAGACATGACCCGGGCGTGTACGTTCACCAGTTGCGGCCACGGAGACCAGCGCGAGCGCTAGTGTGCCTTTCACCAAATACGGAACAATAGCTCGGCATCCCACTGGAATTCTCCCATCCCCTGTTGCCGATTGCTAATCCGCGCCGTGTCGGTACTGAAACCCACCATGGGTAGGCAGTCAATGCAAACAACTAGCAGTCAAGCTAGATGGATGAGACCAACGTTTACGCAGATCATTGAGCATACAGCTCTCGTTTTGTCAAACGCCTGCCTGCGTCAGTCTAAATCTGAAAGGGTTCAATTTTAGGGACATGGAACCCGGAGATGTGATTAAGAAAGGGTAGATTTAGAGCAACGGAATGGCTGCCCATATGAAGGCCCGTCTTGGTCCAGTGGCCGAGGTTTGGTGAGCTGACTCCTGGCCAAAAGAAAAGCAGCCAGCAACAGGCGCTGGAAGTAGACACAATGAAATACAGATCTACGCCGGACGTTTGAGAATTCACTATGGAGCTTCTAGGCTCTTATAATCTCCAAGTTGCAAGAATGCAGCGGCGGGAAATGCGTCGCGAAGAATTCGTCATCGTGGTCGAGGAGGCGGTCGCCATGCATCAGACGAGGCAAGATGGAAGCATCCTGTAACCAGGCACTCCACATTTGTCTCATTCCAGAAGAATCGGTTATGCCGCACCGCGTGGGATATGGCCGGCGGACGAGCAGAAAGATGCAGCCCATCGCCCGCCCACTGGTTTATCGTCATGCATCGTATGAGCCGGTGCACAGCAGCTGGGCTTGGCAGGTCTCAAGTATCCAACCCTGACCAGAACAGACAGTATGGAACGAATTGAGTGGATCGTAAGAGGCGATGAAACTCGTTTGATCGACAACCCTATGTGCAGAGACCTCGCCGCCTCGGCCGAGCTAGGGCCAGTCCTCGAGGTAAGAGTCTATATAGGCGTAAAGGTATTCCAAGAGATGCCCCAACGTGTCTGATAGTTGCAAAAGTCGTCCGAAGCTCTTCTCATTTCCCATGTCCGGCTCTTCAATCTAGACCAGAGCATGTCATAGAAGATATCAGAAAAATCGAGGTATTGGTATTATTACGTTCATTTCTAGCACCCTCCACCTGTCTTTGGCTGGGAAAAATCACCATCCTTCTGGATACAAACAATGCGGCATTCCGTTGGCGTGGCGTCTCTCGCGGTCTTGGTCAGCGCCTTCCCGCAACCGCGGGCAGCGCCCACTAAGGGTCTGGAGCAAGCTTTTACAAGTAGGTTCGCTTACGGATAGCGAAGAAGTGAAAACTCGAGGGCGGATTGTTGACAAGGACCACAGTCAGAGCCAACCCCCCAATCCAAGCAAGAGCCAACAAACTCATCCCGGTGGTGGTTGGCGGCCCGCAGGACCTCTTCGTGCCGAATCTCATAAGAGCAAATATCGGCGACGTTGTACAATTCCAGTTCAGTAACGGCAACCACACAGTCACTCAGAGTGCGGAAAATGCCGGATGTCAACCGCTGCAGGCAGCGAACCCCCAAGCTATCCACAGCGGACACATCCCCTTTCAAGCAGGCCAGAAAGACGTGGGCACCTTCAACATGCCCGTGATAAGCACCGATGCAATGTTCTTGTACTGCGCCACTGGCCCTCACTGCCAAACTGGTCAAGTGATGGTTGTCAACCCGTACGGTCTTTGCCCGACTTCACGTTACATCATTCTTGAAGAAGCTAACATGGCAATAGTGCGAACGACGAGCAGCTGGTCAATTATGCCAAGGTATCAATGGCTGCAAAGGAGAACGTGGATGGTGCTGGAATCTCTGGTGGCATCGTTGGCAGGATTCCCCTTGAGGCTGCCGCATTTGTCCCAGCGCCTCCCGAGGAAGAATCGCCGCCAGCTGCGCCACCGTCAAACCAGACAGCGTCACGTAAATTGCGGTAATGGGGCATATGGGGTGGCTGTCTGAGCGGGAACAGGCTGTGCCCTTTGTGACTTGTACATATAACTACTCCGTATACACAATTGCTTTGCGCTTGATGGCATGGCCAGGATCGTCCATTCAGACACATCACGGAAACTCTTCATGTACAATTGGGGTTTACTCGCGAAGATCCACCCCTGCTGATTTGACTCAAGGCAGTATCGACAGAGCATGCTGTCTAATAATACTTCGTACACCGTATAAGCCTTACGAAGTACTTTGGCCGATAATAGGTAGATATCGGTCTTTTTGTTTCTGCACAGCTGAAGCTTGCAATTGATGGTATGCCTACCAGGGGCCTGAATGTCAAATGCAAGCCGCCAAACCTGCGCCACGTGATTGACATACGTGATCAGTGCACGTATGTACTTCGTACGACACATGCCGTCACAAGGCTCAACTTGGCTGTACCCTGGGCATCAAAGCCCAGCCAAGTTTGCTCCTCTCAGGGCATTGCTCGTTATTTGGATGCAGTTCTCCGTGGCGCTCACCGTGGCGGCAGGCCGTTGGTCTAGGTTGAGTGCAACCGTTCCAAGACCAGAGACTACTGACCAAACACAAGCAGGCTGGCCTTTGTGCCCAAGAGATTGGAAATTGGGTTGCATTTATCGCTATCTGGGTGGAGTGATATTGCTTTACGGGTCAGCATCTTGCGTGCAGTTCCCTGCTCCTGTTGTCCTGGGCTCCTCTCCATCCACTCACAATGTGTGCTCAGAGGAGCCTCGGATAACAAGATGACGTGCGATCACCACAGATTCGCGCCATGCGATACAAAGTACTACAGATACAAAAGCCTGCCCCCGTCGGTGCTATTCCCTGTGTCACTACTTCGTACGTCATGGTCATAAATGCAACCCAATCGCGCAATACCCATATTCGCTGACGAACAGAAGCCGACAAACATGGAACGGCCGGATGTCTCCCTACGCGTCTCACCGGAATGTGCTGACTCTTGATAGCAAGAGTAGCTGACGGATGACAAAAGACGACTTATCCCGTATCATATGATTGTTATTGTATTGGTTGCTATGTGAGTTATAGACGAACAACGCATTTTCTGGCGGCAGAAAGAAGACGAAAAACATGACTGGTATAAATGATGCTGAACAGAGTCCGCTTCTTGGCGCCCTCTCTCGAGGTAGCCACCATGTCGGCGATTCAAGGCAAGCTAGCAATACAAAGCATTCGCCAATTGCGTCCAGAGACGAGGAAGGCGTCGCAGCTGAAAGCAGTCTCCTCCATCGCTCCATCGAAGACGACGTCCTCCCCGAAGCGTCGAGCCTTGGGCGAAGTCTCAGCTGGCAGAGCGCCTACATCCTCGCGATATCGAGGGTCGTCGGCAGTGGAATATTCGCCACGCCAGGCGCAATAGCGCGATCGGTAGGAAGCCCTGGGCTTTCGCTATTGATCTGGATCGTTGGGGCAGTCATTGCAGCTTGTGGGCTGGCCGTCGCGCTCGAGTATGGTTGCATGCTCCCACGGTCCGGCGGACAAAAGGTGTACCTCGAGTTTACATACCGGCACCCACGGTTTCTTGCGTCAACGTTGGTCGCAATCAACGCAGTATTGCTCGGTTTCACGGCCAGCAACTGCATTGTATTCAGCCAGTATACTCTCTTTGCCCTCGGCGCCAACAACGCGAGCGACTGGCTTCGCAAAGGCCTTGCTGTCGGATTACTCAGCGCAGTCACCATTGTCCATGCCGTCACGCCGAAGCTCGGGGTGAAGCTGCAAAACTTACTCGGCTGGATTAAGATAGGAATTATCATCTTTATGGTCCTTGCTGGCAGTTACGTTGTCATATTTCGGCCACCGACAGATGCCCGGGCACAAAGCGCAGCGAGTCCCTTGTCGTGGCACAGGCTGTGGGAGAACAGCTCTTGGAACTGGGGTGCCATTGCCACTGCACTCTTCAAGGCCACCTACTCCTACGCTGGCCTCGATAATGTGAGCAATGTCCTCAACGAGGTCAAAGACCCAATCCGCACGCTGCGGTCAGTCTCAGTCACTGCATTGGTGACGTCGTGTGCGCTGTATTTTCTCGTCAACGTTGCCTACTTCTTGGTGGTGCCAATCGAGGAGATCACGGAAAGCGGTGAACTCATTGCTGCTTTGTTCTTTCAGCGCGTGTTTGGCGGACAAATAGGCAGCAGGATCCTACCTCTGGCTGTTGCGCTTTCGGCTGCGGGCAACGTCTTGGTTGTGGTGTTTGCCATGGTGAGCGGCAATGTGCACCGCCCGAGAGTCTCCCGAGCCCAGCTAACAGTGTCGTTTTATTACTAGGCACGTCTCAAACAGGAAATAGCGAGACAGGGCTTTCTCCCTTTCTCCGATATCTTATCGTCGACGCGACCGTTCAGTTCACCGCTCGGCGGCCTTCTTGTGAATTACTTTCCGTCTTTGCTGGTCATTCTGTTGCCACCATCGAGTGAAGCATATTCGTTTATTCTCGAAACTGAAGGCTACTCTGGCCAGATTTTCAGTCTGGCGATTGGAATTGGCCTCGTGTGGTTACGCTTCAAGCGGCCCGACCTGAAGAGACCGTTCAAAGCCTGGATACCAGCCGTCATACTGAAACTCACCCTGAGTCTAGCACTTCTTGCAGCTCCATTTTACCCGCCAACAGAGAAATCCAGAGGCGGCCTTTTTTATGCAATCTACGCAATAGTAGGAGTAAGCATGTAAGTCTTCCCTCATAACGATATTTTCACTTGCTCTTTGACGCGAATGTACTGCAGTATCGTCGGTAGCGTTGTGTACTGGTATGTCTGGTCAGACCTTATCCCTAGACTCAGGGGATATAGGCTGGAGGAGGAGACTGCAGTACTCGATGACGGAACATCAATCACCAAAATAGTTCACAAGCCTGCGTTAGGTGTTTAAGCGAGACTAGACCACTTCAATATATGGGGAGGCAGTGTCGAGATTGAACATTTGTAAAGCATCTTACCGTTTCATATATTACGGCTGGACATTTTTGGGTCCACGATAGCTCTGCTACTCGCCGTAGTAGTTCTTTAGCGATGATTATGGTATGATTAGCCGGAACTCTGCTAGGCAATGGCACTGGAAACATAATGGTGCTCATGCAGTGGCCATTGACTCGTTACATATTTGTCACACAGACTTGAGCGGGGTGGCCTCGCTGTTCTCCATGGGTATTCAAATGCTGTGTACGAATCATAAGCATAGGATTAGGACTGCCACGCCATGGGCAGCAATCAATGCGGATTTCAAATCACCTGGCACGAGACCAGTATTTGTTAACGACGTCTTTACTCTGGTTCACTCGGAGACTTCATCGGGCTTGATTAGAAATACAACGCCATGGGTGTGTTGCGAGGATGGCGTGCTCGCGGGGAAGTCGAGCCTATATCTATGGCCGCTCGCTTATACCAGCAGCCCTCTGCCATTCTTCAGCATCGCAATTGGAAGCCCAGAGTCGACACCATCTAATTTCACGTCTTTCAACAACAGTATGGCAGCTGCAGCAGTTTACACGTCCACTCTCGCTGGTGGGCTTGGATCTGAAGCAAAAGCCCCATTAGAGCTCCAGCCCGACCGCAGTACTGAAACGCCGCGCACGGGCAATGATGTCGCAACTATCTTGAACTACTTCAAGGATAACGAAGATGGCTCCCCGCCACACCCTACCTACGTCGATCGACCGGAAACTTTCACACGTCCCTTCGAATCCCATAATGTAACCATCAAAGACATCGCAGGCGAGGAAAGCAAATACACGCTGGATAAGAATGGCTTCCAGGTTCATGGGCACGTATCAATTGAGCGAGACTTCCTGGACAACGACCAGATCAAGGCATCATACTACCCTGAGACTGAGCAGCTGCTCAAGGATGTGTATGCAGAACGCCCCTGACATTTCATCGGCGGCTTCCATACTGACAGCTCTGCCCAGCACTGGTGCTTCCCGCGTCTTCATTTTTGATCACACCATTCGACGTCAGCTCCCGGAGACGGGTTCTCAAGACCGCGCGGCGCGTGGCCCCGTCCAGCGAGTGCATATCGACCAGTCCTATGATGCGGCACTGTCACGCGTTCCTCACCATCTTCCGGAGGATGCCAGTGAGCTTCTTAATGGCCGTGTCCAAATCATCAACGTCTGGAGGCCGATTAAGAAGGTCCTGCGTGACCCTCTCGCAGTCGCCGAGGCCAACTCAGTTTCGGATTCGGACTTGGTCGTGACGGAGCTCATCTACCCGAACCGCCGTGGTGAGACGTATGCGGTCCGCTACAGCAGCGGTCATAAGTGGTTCTACAAGTCTGGCCTCTCCCCAGCTGAGGTTCTTCTGATCAAGTGCTTTGACAGCAAGACCGACGGCAGAGCTCGCCGCGTGCCTCACACCGCCTTTGCGGATCCTTCTGCAGCCTCGGACACGCCTGCTCGGGAGAGCATCGAGGTACGCGCCTTGGTGTTCCACCCTGAAGACAGGCACTAAGCTTGTGTGGATCTAAAGATCACGTTTAACAGTACGGGGCAGGCACTCTGTAGAAAGAATACATGTATCGTATTGCGCACAGTTTAATCGTTGAAGCAAGTAATTTGGCCCATCCCTCGCTTTGGTCGTGCAGTCTTCAAGATTCAGCTGTAGCTGCAATCATGTTCCCCGCCAAGACTCGTCTTCTAGCACTTGTCGGTATCTTTCCTGACAATGACATTCCAGCCATCGGGGTGAAAGGCTTGCCCAGACACGGAGTAGTAGCTGCGTGGTCCGGCCCAGCGAAGGCGCTGACACTTGCCCTTGATCCACGCGGCGCCATCAGCAATGTCACCAAATGAACCCAGGGTTTCGGTGTGGCGGTTCTGTTTCCGGGACGAATCAGTCATGATACCCCGCCGAGTCTAAGTGTAGAGGTCGAAGCGGATGCGCTGGCTGCACTTACATCATTGCACCACCAGATGGCCGACTTGAAAGAGCAGCTAACTCTGCCACAGTTGCCTGGCCCAGGGCCATTGGATGGCTTGCCGCTTACTCTTCGCAGATAGTCGATGCCGTAACCAATCCAAATCGTGTCTGTCTCGGGCCAGCGACCACCGCAGAAATAGGCTGAGTCCTTGAAATTGGCACGCTCGACAAGGCCGTCACGCTTCTCGCCGTGGACAGAGGCTTCCAACATATAATCTGCATCCCAGTTCGGGTTGAGCTTTACAAGCTCCTCATGGACCTTTTCGATTGTTCCATTGAACTTCTGAACAGGACCCCCTGGCGAGACTTCAACCTCCCATTCGACCTCGACGACGCCGTAGCCCTCGATAGGGGCCTGTAGTCCGAAGACCTGCAGTAGCCGTGTTAGCTTGGAGCGCGCAAAGCAAATGTTTCCCAACCGGAGTAGTGTACGCACCACGGCAGGCAAGAGCAAAAGGGAAGCAGGCTTCATGTTCAACTCAATAATTGCACGTTGGGTGTTGTGTTAACGGTGACTGAGAGAGTAGGTAGTAATAGCATAAGGACATTGGGGTCATGGGTCATCTGCCACACAGAGGAAAGCTGCCTTGGGCCTTCTATATATACCACCACTCGTTGCTAGTATCTGACCACTGTTCGTGATGTCATATTATAGTTACTCACATGACATGGAGTTGAACAGAAGAACCATGCCGCTGCTACATTGCCTTGTATCGCAAGGTATTGTCGATGGCTCTGAAGGATCGGACAGGTACCGTTTCACCGCGTGTGAGTTTGTGTACAAGCGTTTCTCTGTCACACATCAGGAGACCGCGGCATGAAGATCGGCACGAACCAGGGTTAGTGAATTACATGAGAAATTTACGGCACTTGAGCTTCCTGGGGGCCCAGATCGACCTGGACCTAATCCATGAAGTCAGCGCAAGGCTACGTCGAGTCCGAGCCACTGCCCGGTATGCTCTGTGAGCCTGTTCGCCCTGTATGCAGTCATGCTGACACAGGGCAAATAATTGGTAGTTATACGCCTGTCCAATAGGAGTTGCGTTCCATCGTGAGTGGACGAATGAACAAGTCGTTTTATATTAACTGTGCCGCGCGCTAGCGATAAGTGACCTAAAAAATGCAGTAAGCGTCTATATTGGCCCAAGGTGAGCTTCCACTTCGGTAGTTGGCCGACGGTCCAGACTCCAGGCGCGCGGCTGTGGAACTTCTGAAGTCCTCCCGGAAGTCGGCACCGGCTCATGCTTCCTGTAAGACGATGAGTTACCATGCCCGTCACGGCGTGTATTTGAACACGTGAAAAAGCTGAAGCAAGGCACCGATGCTTGATCGACAACCACAGAAGCCCTGCAAGGCGGCAAGGTCAATAGAATGACGCAGGTAAGCTGCATGGACCTCGGACTATTGGCTTATGGTTACAGTAGGAATGGTATCCCGACAATTCACTGTAGAGTTATGACAAAGTACCAAGAAGTATTCTTTTACGAGGCATTTAGATGGCAGAGTATCCGTCGCGTAGCCGTTTCTTTCGTTACAGGTCTTGTTGGCATGCCAATGTTGCAGGCAAGGAGTAATCCTTCCAGTAGGCTAGGAACATTGTCTTCAATAAATATATAAGAGCCGCTATCAGCGTCGTCCGCTGCCTAGATGTTTGTACCTACCAACTGCACACATTGGTCTGATTCACAAGATCCGTCTTTCTTCCTTGAACGTCTTCGGTCCAATACACTACAGCTGAGAAGATGAAGTTTGTCAGCGCCATCCTCGCGTTCTCCACTGCGGTATGTAGAGAACTCGGCCCAGCCTTGTTTTTGCCTCTCTAACTTCATGTTGCAGGTCGTAGGGCTCCAGGCGCCTATTGAGGGTTACGGCGTCGTCGATCTCGAATGGGAGGTTGAGGTCTCCCCTGGAGGGAAGACAGTAGTCCTGAACGGGACCGTCGAGAAAGTCCGCGATGAGCTCGTCAAGTTAAACCCCAACTGGGATAAAGACTATGCCGCCATGACGGAGCCTCTCGCCAAGCGCAATGACGGTTTTGAGCTCGCTGCTCGAGCCGACTTCACCAACGCTCCTTTCTTTTGCCGTGGGAGATGGCCAGAATGCCCTGCGCCAAGAATTTCAGGTGGCATTTCCTACCTGAGACGTATTCAGGGTCGGCCAACGAATGGCCCAGGACCTGGCAATTGTGGCAGAGTAAGCTGTTCTTACCAGTCTGCCATCTGGTGGTGCAACGACGTGAGTTATCCATGCACCGTTCGTCTCATATCGTCTGGATACATGCTCACAAGTCTTCTTTATCTTTTTAGAATGCGGGCGCTAAGACCCTCGGCGGATTCAACGATATTGCCGACGGTGCACAGTATGTCAACAACAAGTGTGTTCGCGAGGTTTGGGACCCTCGTTGGCTCAAGTTCAATGCCATGTCCTCTGGCCAGGCTTTCCACAAGGATAACTGGAATGTAATTATCAGACGTGATACCGACCACTGCTAGCTGACGAAGTGGTCTTAGTGGCTGAAGGGCAAGTAGTATCATGTTTAAGGTTACTGCTGGGGACATTCCTGCTGTTACTTGCTTTTCCGTGTTTCCCCTGGGACGTGGACGGTGAGGCAAATATTTGATCGATTGCGCAAATTAAGCGCCACATTGATTTTGTTCTATTCCCGCGCCTAAGTAAACCTCACGAACGGCATGACTTGCGCCGCCGGCGTTAAGAACTCTCGCGTGTACACATGGCGAAATATTGATTGCATGCTGGTGAAAATAGCTAAATAAAACCTAAGTTCCTGTCCTAACTATTAGGAAATATAGTGCCCGGCGGACGGTTCTATCTGTATGTATACACGTATAACTGGAGTTGCTATCTGTGGTTAGTAGTATGCTACGGATAACAATCGATAATACCTGCCTGCTGTGGCACCAGTGACTGCAAGTTTCAACGTGCTAGGAAGAAAAGAGGGAGGATAGGCAACAAAGGGTAACGTTGGACATGATGGGAAACGTTGTTAGGGGGCAGATTATGAGCGACCCCGCTGTGGCCTTTCAAATGGAAGAAATAATTTATGCCCATCAGGCAAGAATTCGCCCAGAGGCCATTGACACCCCTCATTTGCTGAACCGGGCGAGCGCCGCGAGGGGCTCGTTATGATCAACGAAGAAGCCAGAATCACGCCGCATACCATTCCACTGCTGTCGGGACCGAAGAGGCTTCCCCAGAGCTTGGCATCTCTAACGTAGTTGATAGGACAATTCGCCGGGACCTTGGCGGCTTCGTCTCGCGCAAATTCCAGCGGGACCTGGGCAAACCTGCCCTCAAAGGCGTTGGCAAGGGCCTTGCACGTAGTCGGGTGGGAGCTCGGGATGCTAAACCCTTCGTCGCCGCCATCGAGCATGCTTAGGGGTGTGGTTGCGAGACGACACTCTCGTCACTCGCGGTAGACGACGAGTTGCCTGATCCAGCAGACCCTCCGACCCTCATGGTCCAGCGGCATGCGATCGCGTGGCCTGCTAGGACTCCATCGACGGTAACAAGGACGTATGAGGTCCTCGCGCCTTCTGCGAGGCATTGAGTCCGGAGGCGAGATGGGGCACATCTTGAAACGGCTGCCTGTCATTGCTGATTAGCAGAAGATCATTACTGGAAACTTGGAGTCCTCTCTCTGCCCCGTCGAGGGGGGCGAGTATGCCAGGGACGTCGGAGCAGCAGAGTACAAGACTATTCCGGCCTCTATGAGATAGGGTGCTCATGAGCAGCTGGGGTGGGCAGCATGTTGGCATTGGCGGAGCAGAGGACACGAAGATGCAGTTGTGCTGGGAAGTCGACAATAGCGGACTAAGATACATATAGGGGCTCGCTACTTGTAGGTAGAACCAGTGCAGTGATTCACTACACGATTGAGCAGAGAAAAATTTGAAGAGTCTCGCTTGTAGCGTGTAGGCGGTCTAGTACCTGCCTGCTGCAAAGTTGATGCCTGTTGCATCAGTAACCATCCACTTACGGCCTGTTGGCCGGTGGAAAGGGCTCTTGGCATCGTAAGGCTCGTTGAAGGCAACGAGGAAGGGGTCGGAGTCTTCCATGGTCTTGGTGGCAGCAGCCGGCGTCGGGAGTTTGGCTAATTCCAGCTCGACGGGATCGGGCAACGCGATGATCTCCTCATCATTGGCTTCAGGGGTCGCCATGGTCGGGCGGACTGTTAGATGGGCTCAAAAGGCGAGCAATTAGTAAGGGACGGCGTGTTAAAGAAAATAGGACGGGGAACTCGGGATTGGCAGTGAGGTGAGAGTAAGGAGGAGGGGCGCTTCGCGGACGTACCAAAAGGCAAGATTAACAAGAGCAGGCGAGATTGATAAGCAGGCAGGCGAGCAGCCAAGCTTGCCAAGATTGATAAGTGGCTGTATTAACCCCTAGGCCCGATAGGGCAGGTGCAACCGTTGGCTTCGCTGACTTACACGCAATTAAAGTTACATCGCGAGATATGTACAGACTAATCCGTACTCTGTACGGACTAGTAAGATCCTGGAGCAATCTCGTTGTGCATGAAAGGTGTCCAACAGTTGGTCGCTAATGATTGTCGTGTTCCCCATACCCGACATGTGTGCCCTACCTAAGCTACGGAGGTACTCCTTAGTTAGTCTAGAAGTAAAAGATATAGGCTCGTAAGTAGGCATACATCTCTTAGTTCATCCTCTCCGGGCTACTATCTAAAAGAAGGAGGTCGTCGGACATCCCGTCTGGTGTCATACCAGAACTTGTAAATGAAGCTGCCAACGTGAGCCGGCAGGGCAGGCCAGCAGCCCACTCTTGCCATCATTTTAACGAGCCACACTTGTCAGTAAGAGTGCAGCTCGGTGAAGAGATTACGACAAGGTTTTCCGCTGTAACCACATCACTGTACCTCCTCTGGTGTTGGCATCGACCTCGCATACATCGTCCCGCACAGGATACGCACAAAGATGATCGGGATCGAGGCTGCAGTTGCTGGAGAGTGCTCTTGCCACACATCATTATTACGACCTTTGTTGCAATTTCGCCCTGCCTCTTTCCCTCCGATGTCCGACAGCCGCCGCCCATCTTGGTTTGCGCCAAGGTACGAAGTACGGAGTTCGTACCCATACTAATCTCTCTTCAGTCCATTCTAAGTTGTAAGGCACAGTTGTCACCATGGTTGAGCGAACACCATTAGAATGGGTGACGGCCAGGACTTAGGAGCACGCTGCCCCATCTTCCTTATTCCCCGATTGAATGCCAGCCCGCTATAGAGACGAAACGCTTGCTCCTCAGGTTGTACGCGACTGGCCACCTCGACGCTATACACGCTCTCAGGACACAGCCAGAGGTGCATGGAGTGGAAAGCAATGGGCCAACCCGACGCCAATACGGATGATATGAGATGATTCTTGAGCAATAAGTTACAGGCTTGCGGCGAGAAGAATTACGGTTGCATCATCTGCCTCGCGTCGATGGGAGAGGTGATTGGCACCGGCGGCTCTCACAATCGCAAGGGACAGGTGGGGTGGCCAGAGATAGGATACATGCTCCGCAAGGAGCACGGGTCAGGGATGCGGCACCAAGTTTCTCCACGGTGTTCTCAAAGCGTGATGGGCGCCTGGGTCAAGTGCAAGCTAACCATCGACAAGAGCATTATCTCCAGCACCGTCAGTGATAAAGGAGCCGCGACAGAGTGCATAGTCGCCATCAATGTGGGGGAGAACTTGATACGGGCGACTTGGCGAGTATGGTACCTGCCAGTGAGATCATAGATTGAGAGAATTGATGCGGTTTGCTGGCATGGCCTTTGCCCCATGAGATGAAGCATGATCCTGTTTCCACAGGCCAGGTGCCACAGAAAGGATCACAGAACAGTTCAGGGGGTGGTTAATGGTGCTAAGGCGAATTAGCTGGCGAGACTGTTCATCACGGCGGGCACGAGCCACGAGTCATGAAAGGAGCACAGCAAGAGTTTCGGGGGAGATGCCCATGCAGCCCTGCGGGCATCTGATATCAAGAGCACGGCACAGGGACAATAGCCACAGGGTAGAGAGCATTATGAGAGTGTTTCATCATAGTGGGCACTATTCACGACAACGGGCAAGCAGACAGTTAATAGGGAGATTTTAATTCAGCTCTGCGGACATCTACCGACCGTAAGTCCCAAAACTTCCTCCCTTCCATTGGCGGCCCCGATCACGGTCATCCCGCCGTTGCGCTGCTTGCTTGCGCTCCAAAGGCAACATCGCCCAACTTAGGCCCAGTCCCAAGATGCAGTGACGCGGCCCTTACCCAGGTCTCCGATGACTTGCTGAAAGGCAGAGGGCGAGAGGTCGAGGTCGTTGCTGGCGCACCCTGCGCAGCGGTCGACGACGCGGACAATGGTGGAGCGGCCCTGGTAGGAGACGCGAATCTTGCGGTTGCAGGGGCGCTCGGCGTCGAAGATGGTGGCTGAGACGGCGACGATGGCGTCGGCGTCGGCGTTGGTCTCGCCGCAGGCGCCGAGGCCGGGGTAGAAGTAAGTGATGCTGCCGGTGTTGTCGCGGGCCTCGAGGGTGTTGGCGGCGTTGCCCTGGGTGGGAGCCGCGAGGGCGGTGGCCAAGATTGCGGAGAGGGCCGCGAGGGTGGTGGTGAAGGTGACCATATTGGCAGCTGGGGTGGTCAGTTGGGCAGGAGGTGAGCTGAATGGAGTCGAAGGCAACATACTTGAGTTGGTCGTTTGGCAGACTTGCTTTGTGAGAGTGAGCAAGTTGACAAAGGCGAATGCTTGTGAAGATTGTTGAGCAATGCTTGAGAATGTTTGCCGATGAGGGAAAATCAAGAGAAGTTGTTTCCTCGTGGAGGAAGAAGCCCATTTTATACCTGGACTCGACAGGTTTTCATCCTGTATCAGCTGGCCGTGGCGGTCAACGTATATCTCGTGATTCAGAGCGGCTCGACTCAAGAGGCAGGTGATGGCCGTCGTCCAGTGAGCTTCTCCACTCGGAGCAGTTGGAGTGCATCACTCCTGACTGACAAGCGAGTGCCGTGCGGAGATGGCCTCGGAAGCTCCAACAGGCGCTAGTTGACTAGGTCGTGAATGGCTTCGGGGCCGTGGTGCGGTCAAGGCGACGTCAGTTGCCTGTGAATCCGGGGCGTTGGAAGGAACGTTGGAGAGTAACATTCACCGACGGCAAGCAAGCGAGAGAGAAAAAGTCTATCAGATGAAGAGGAGGAGAGGGGATGCGATGAACGTTGCATCTGGAGGAGTTACGAGATACTGGAGCAGTTGGCCTGGCCCAGATGGAGGTTGCCGTCCGCGATGTCGCCCGTGGAGGCGTAAATAGCACCTCGGCCCACGTACCGATGGCTTACATCAAGACTTTCGGGCCTTTATCCTATGACAGACCGGCACACAGATCTCGCGATATCACATGGCCCCGCCTACAGATGGCACGCAAGAGACATGGGGGAAACGCTGTCTTAGGGCGGGGGATGGTAGATAGAGGGGGTCGTTACATGGACGTGGTATTTGTTCATGGTCTGGGTGAGATGGTTTGATATGATGTTGTCGAGCGTGTTGGGTGGGCTGTGAGGTAATTAGGATATGTATGGTCTTGCGCGGGCGTGTGGTGTCTACTGTCTACCCATAGGCTCCGCCCTCATTGGCCGCTTACGGCTACGTAGGTTGTTGTTGAACCAACAGTCGACTCGTGCGTGATAATGTACGGGCATCAATGAGAGGCCGAGGTAGAGGACTGGGAGAGTTCCCGACTCCGAAGTCGCATCGAAATTCATCGCTGTCTACTTCTAGCTATGTATAAGTCATCCGGGGCAAGGGATGAACGAAGTCGCGATCAAGATGGCGTATCTTCACCGTATAAAACCCGCCCATGCATGAGATGTGGTTCTGTAAAGCACCACATTTGGAAAATATGGGGGTCCACCAGTTGGCTTCCGTGAGTCTCGTCGGCTGTCAGAGAGACGAGGGGTGACTGAGTAAACGGCCGGTGGTGATTAGGTGCAACCGAAGCTGGAACTTATCAAAGCCACAGGATGCACTGCAGTCAATGACCCCCACAGAGATTAAGGGGAAGAGATAAATCCACGATAAGGGTTACATAAAGAGACAAAGCAATTCCGCCTCAGAAAGCAGATCAAAGGCATCACCATGAGGACGGCCACAGGACGGCCGAATCACGTACTCAACACCAGAAGGACGCTAAGCCCAGGAAGTTGCCTGATTTCAGAGCACTGGAAGCGTTCACATGTTGCAAATGAATGTCTTCTCCATGGTTTGTGCACTTAATGTCTTGGTTGGCTGACAGACCTGGTCGCTGAGCTGGTCGGTGCAATTGGCATAATAGCTCTTTTCTGTGCTCAACGCTCAACATGTGGACCAGTCGCACGCACAAGCTGTTCACGATATCAAAGCAATCTCACCGTCACAAGTAGCAAAACATATATTGGTTTTCACGTTCTCTTAGCTGTCACAACCACCCCCGAAGCGACCTCTACTTGGCAAAGGTTGACCTCGAAAACATGAAGCGCTAGCAGGAAGAGCACGCGTGGTCAACTTGGGACAGGGTTGACTCAATCCTCGAATGGTTGTTGAATTTCAATCTGAAGAAGAGAAACATATTGGTGTCTTATTACACATTAAAAAGAGCTTTCGTTGGTGAGGCTTCCCGTCCCACCACTGAAGCCACGAACGTCAGACTGCCTAAACCACCCCTCAGGCAATTAACGTCGAGGCTGAAGCTGTCTCTGCCCTGTGGCCTTGCTATTAGAGTCACCGCTCGTGAGAGTTCCCGTCAACGCATTGAGAGCCGCCGTGATGTTGATGAGAGCCCCAGTCAGGCCTTTGAGATCCGAGACCCCGTTGGGAGCGGAGTTTCCATTCGAAGCCGAGTTCGCATTCAAGGCCGAAACGTCATGTGTTTGAAGGCCGAGGACATTTACTGGAACATTGATACCGTTGTTATTGGCATTGATGTCAATAAATGGCGCCTGCCTCCCATTGCAAGCCGAGTTGCCATCGGGGACCGAGTTGCTATTTGGGGCCGAGTTGCCTTTCGAGGCCTGGCTGTCCTCGCTGGACTGTTTGTTGCTGGAGTCCTCGTTGCCCTTGCTGGACTGGCTGTCGGTGGAGACCTGGTTGTCGGGAACCTTCTTGTCGTTGGGAGCCTGGTTACCGTTGGGGACCGAGTGGCCATTGGGGACCGAGTTGCTATTTGGGGCCGAGTTGCCTTTCGAGGCCTGGCTGCCCTCGCTGGACTGTTTGTTGCTGGAGTCCTCGTTGCCCTTGCTGGACTGGCTGTCGGTGGAGGCCTGGTTTTCGGGAACCTTCTTGTCGTTGGGAGCCTGGTTACCGTTGGAGGCCAAGGTTCCATCTGAATCTGACTTCAAATTGGTGCCCGACTCCGTATTGGAAACAGCTCCTCCGTTTGCAGTTGCCCCCCCATTGGAAGCCGAGTTCCCATTGAAAGCCGACACATCATGCGTCTGAAGACCAAGCACGTTTACCGGAACGTCAACGTCGTTGTTATTAGCATTGATGCCAATCAAAGACGCCGGATTTCCATTGGAAGTCGGGTTGCTGTTGGAACCCGAGCTCCCATTGGATCCTGAATCCCCATTGGCAGCCGGGTTCTCATTCAAAGCCGACTTCACAATGGAGCCTAACTGTTTATTGGAACTTGCTCCCCCGTTCGCAGTTGCTTTCCCATTGGCAGCCGAGTTTCCGTCCAAAGCCGATACATCATGTGTTTGAAGACCAAGCACATTCACCGGAACGCTGACGTCGTTATTATTGGCATTGACGTCAATCAGGGACGCTGTTTCCTGCCCAGGCCATTAGATTATACTTCAAGGGGCATCAATCGACCAAGTGGAGGATACTTACCCGATTTGTCACGGGGGCTGTAAGAGCCACCGCACAGAGAGAGAGAATCGAAACGAGCTTCATGGTGGATAAATCTGGAATCCTGAGGGGCAAGGTGGTTTAGTGGTTGGATGCTTGATACAGAATCAGTCGCGAATCTAATATAGCGATCCGCCTCGTCTTATATAAAGGCAACTATGGTTCTCGACATCGCGGTATCCGGTCAAATTGAGGTATGTTAATTTTAGATAGGCACGGGGTATTCAGGTAACGCATGGACGGTACAGGTTCGGTTACGTGATTCAGGTTCAAATGTGCATCTCGCGGTCACGGCCTGTCAGCGAACTAAAGTGTGGGCGATTAGATAAAAGCCCTCGGCAAAAGCTCTGGCGGGTAACACTTGAATATAGGCAACATGTTAGATATGTCTGTTTCACAGGCTAAGAGTACATAGACGAGTATAAAATGTGGTAGGGCGTCTTGTTGACAGGCACATAGTAAATTAATGACGGACCACGACCCCACTGTCAGCGTTACAATGACGATGAAAGTGTGACAGCAGAGGCAGCGCTAGAAGTGCCGGCATCTCATGTCACAACGTAACCACCTGAGGGATCGCCAATAAACTTAAAGTTTGACCATGGCCCGTTTTCGCTCTTACCATAACGACAACAGCGGTGGTAGCAGGGGTAGCGGTGTAATTACCCTCATGGCAAAATTCTTAGAAACGTGGACCTCCATTTTGTTTCAGGTTCTTCGGTTGACGTAACACATGTTCGTCCCAGCTTGCCAGGGGCCCAAGCTGCTGCTGGGGTTCCATCGACGCTACGGAAAGTCTATCTATTCCATGTGCCGTACTCCGTAGACGCAGCCCCTGTAACTTTTCTTTAGCAGTCAGTCCTCGAACTAGGATATGTCGTGAAGGAGGCTTATACTCGAGCAAGACAAGTTAGAATACTGACCGCAGTCCATGTGAACACCTCGGCTCGTCCAGATTTCTCAACCAGCTGTGCGGTGGATCCGCACGGGCAATAAGTGCCAGAGCATAACCTGAGACTCGAAGGGGTCTGCCATGTGCACCAACCTTTGCGTGCACGGACTATATCGCGAAACGCTGCTTCTCAATTTCGACATTGTCGGTATTGGAGGTGGCACCAAGGGGCCCTTTATCGGCGGGGCCTAATTCATTGCGGTAGGCAAGACAACGATGGGTGAAAGGTTACTCTAGGTAACCAGCTGCCGTTTCGATTGGTGTGCGTCTTGTTCTGCAACTCTATTGCCTGAGTAAGCGATCTGTCGTGTGACGGTGTGAGCAACGGCAATGGCCCAAGGCCATCGGAATTGATAGAAGTGAAATGCACTTTTACAGTTGCAGCACTAACAATAGTAGAGGTAGACTTCTGATTTTGAGCTGCCGAGTTGCTACTATAATCTGAGTAGGAATGAGTGCGGCATCATGCAAATTAGGATCTGGTACCAGACGCCGCCCACATATCGACTTGGTGGGTGACATGAAGACCTCGATGGAGACATAGCCTGCAACTGTCGGTGATCGCACATTCAACCGCCAGGGCTTGCAGTCTGTAACATGCTTTATGAATGCTATCGACTATTAAAGCCCTCCTGAAAGCTCCTCCTAGCCCCAACTGCGGCCATCATGGAAACCTCCGCCGGCGCCTCTTACGTCACCGTCACGCAGATAATCGCTGCCGGCGGCGAGCGATGCCAAACTGCCACCGAGGGGGTACGGAAGGTGTGAAAATGAAATGCTTAGCCGAGAGACAAATGGGTTCACTGTTCCATCCGTCCTCTGTAACTCTAGATCGTCATGATCTTGTAGTCGCCGCTGTAACTGCCGTCGAAGGTGATCTTCACTTCCAAGTGAACCCAGATCTCATTTCCATTCTTGAGATAGATCCGGATCTCGCCCTTGGCAACGAATAAGTCAAATTTAAGCACAACCCCATCCTTGAGGTTGCCGTAGATGTTTCCGACGTTTATGCCAGCAACGGTGACGCTGACACCGATTTCATAACTGCTTGTATCAACATACCCGGTGATCTAGGCAAACGATTAGCAGTTTGGTTTTTTCTATTTAATCCTGTCTGATTTCTTACCGTGATGGGCCCGAAGGACCAGTGTATCTCCTTGCGACCCTTGATGTCTCCAGGGGGAAGTCTGGCGGCCACCTTGTTCTGCACGGCGGTCCACACATTGTTACCCTTCTTGGGAGGAGTGAGCGTGACAATAGCACCTGCCCCCAGGGTTAGAATCTTGGAAAGGTCAGTCTACTGTGGCTGTGGACGAAGCATACCAATGTTCTGGTCCATGGTACTGATGTCTTGGTCCATGGTGGAAGCCATTGTGTTGGACTGGTGGAGTTGTCCTTGGACGAGGATCAAGCAGTGTTTTGGAATGTGAGGGGGAAGTAGTAATGTCTCCGGGTGGGTGTAAATTAATTCTGTTATACATCAAGATGAAGAAGGGTGCACATTGACCGAGTTATATACCTGCGCGACCACAGGTTTCCAGAAATCTCTGTCTCCTCCTCTCACAGAGGTCACTCCGAATACCCACGGGGCACGACCAGTGCATTATGCGGGGGGATGCATCATGGTCGCACCCATCTACTTCAGTGCACCTCTCTCACTTCTCTTTCCGACATCCCAGCTGCGCACCGCAGCGGCAGCAAAATGATTTAGCACCAACCACGTTGTTGCGCGAACGGGGCCAAGGTCACACGAATCTACTATCATTGATTGTTCACTCTTTTCTCTTCTTGTGTCTATCCGCTCTGCAGCTCCGGGTCTTCTCGGCAGCGGTAGCGACGCCATCGCTAACGGCAGTATCCCGTGGACGGCAAGTAGCGTATGAAAGGACTTACAGGAATCGAATGCCAGGGATGTTAATCTCGACCAGCTCAACGCCTAGATCCATAGAATCTACTGGCAAATAGCAAATACTTGTAGCGCCAATACTCTATCCATATGCACTTCTGGATAAGGTGTTGTCGTTTGTTCGCTATCTGCTGTTAAACGAGTCAATATATCGGTCCGTTCTATAGTAGCACGCTGACATTTCAGTCAGCCACAGAACATGTAGTGTGAGAACTGATATGCAGCTCTTTGTCTCGGAATTGAGTTGCATTCGGTCAGTCCCGCAAACGTTTGCTTCCGGGTGCCGTGATTCTCAAAGAGGAAAATCTGCGGGGGATTCCACGGAATGTGGAGAGCTGAACACCCTTGGTATCACCTAAGCATCGCCTCGTATTCTACAAACCACGCATTTAATGGGCTGCGGGATCCAATCACCACAGTCGTCTGCTGAGGCGTCCCCAACGGTTGCACGAGTTGGTAACTCGTTACCTACTTCGTACTTGGCGGCAGAATCTACCCCGCAAACGAGAGACAACACGACAAGAGGCGGCAGTCGTGGCACGGGCCGCACGGGATGGTCCGGGATGTATCAGATTCAGTAGTTGGCTGCCGGCACTCATCATCCAACCATTGTCATCTCAACGCCACGAAAGACATGCCGGAATCCGTCAATCATAAATGGACCAAGCCTTGACGAAAGATTATGGCCAGCTGAGGGGGCTTGTCATTATTGATTGCGGCCCGTGGCGTATTACTAGTGACTGCCGGTTTGTCTCGGCCCTCGATGTGCTGGTGGGCAGTTGGGATGATCATCTGAGTTATGATGTGGTGGGTAATTTGTGCACCATTAACGTCTCGAGCCAAATCGGGGCGACCCACAGGGACAGCAGGTGCTCGCGAATGCGATGCTGTTTTTCAGAACCAGGAAATAAATTCACTCCATGTCTTTGACCTCCTGAACATGCCTTCGTCGCTTTACTCCCCATGGCAGAGACCCTGGCTAGGTTAAATATGGCCTTCTGGAGTCCTTATTTTGCCCACTGGGGCTGCAACGCTTGAAATGGACCCGCGGCCTAAACCGGTCGTACTACGCCAACACGGCCGACATGAGTGTGACCATTCGCCAGCCATACATGTACTTGTACGCACTGGATTTCTTGACGAAGACGTGGGTGGTAAAAATCTTCGTCATAAGGTTTTGCATTACTTAAGCCGTACCCCTGGACGTTCCCAGAAGTACCAGAGCCCTCTTGCCTCTACAAAATGGGATAGATCATAGGGCCAGGACATTGCGGAATCAAAGGCGGCGATAGAACGGGACGAAGCTGAGACTTCACTACGAGGTGGGCCTTCGATTTGGTCGTAACAGCCATGAATTCAGTTCTCTCAGAGCTCGGCAAGAGTTCCATCGGTACAACATATCCATACACGAAGGGTCCACGTCAAAGTCTGGCTCAACGCCCCCGGACTGACCAAGGCGCATATTGGCACGTCCGTGACGTCGGCTGTACCAACACAGGCCCTAAATTTGACCAGGTGATTTGACCGCGGCCTGACACAGTTCTTTATAGCAGCACTGTTGCATGAATGGCATAGCTAAAGAGTCAAGGCGTGTCCTCGACAGTACACTCGGCTCGTACGACTGCCGTCAGCGGTTCCCGGTGGTGGAACAAATGGGTCAGGTTTAACAAAGCATTTGATAAGATTCCCAGAATCCCTCTCGTACGTCAGGAGGTTAATATGGACGCACTAGGAATATGCAAAGCAAGGTATTAGCTGACAAGATTAGACCCAAAACGCTTTACGTAACATGACGTCGAGGCGATCGGGTTTTCTAAGTAGTAACGATTATTTGATGCCGTCCGTTGCTTGTTTGCCTGCCCCTAGTGTGCGGACAAACTCAGTCAATGCCGCACGCCTTAGTCCGCCGTGTAGATATAGGTATTAGTCATTAGATAAGACGCCGAAGCAGTCGCCATCATGAATACGGACAATACCACCATGCGGGTTCGCTGATACCTTATACCTATTGTCCTTATGGCCTGACGCTTCTCCGCCATGCCGTTTTAACCGCGCCACTGTCCCCAACTCTGTCCTCTAACGCCGGAACACACTGATGACCGGAACCAGATCGCAACCCACAGAAGACGTCTTGCAGTACCTGTCGGTTAAATACTCGCCCGACTCAGCTAGCTGTAATCCCTGCCTCAGCTGGATATACGGAGTACATCTCCCGCTTTCAGCTGGCGTGGCGCTAAATACCAATAGCGCTCAAATCGAACATAGCATGTTGTCGGCCGCTATATGGTTATAAGGTACCGAAAAAGGCTAGGTCAAATTGGGTTCACCAATATCCGTTTGGGTTTCCTTTGTTACGCTACATTTGCGCAATTCGACACTATTATTGCTTTTCTATTCAGTAGATCGCTTCACCATGATCGGCCAATTTTTGTTGTTGGCCTTCCTGGCCCTACCGGCTTCTACCAATGCTCAGGCAGACCTGCCGGAGTTGACGTTGCCATGGGGGAAATGGCAGGCTACAGTCTACCCAGAGGTGAGAAACTTGTGCACTCTTACGCCAGGAAGGGCCTCGTCGAGCAGGGCTCCCAGTGTACCTCTTCCAAAACGTCCGCTTCGGTGCGAAACCCGAACGGTTCAGTGCGCCCACTCTCCCCAACTGGTTGAACAGTACGCTGAAAAACACTACTCGAAGCACTAGTCGCATTCAGATCGATCCTTCGCAGCTGCGGAAGCCTCCAGGCGGCAAGGACCCTCTCGGAGACCCCGGAGGTGCGGATTGGCCCAGAGCGAAGATTGCCTGTTCCTCGACGTCTATGCCCCCGTCTCAGTGTTCCAGCCCGGTGCCAAGCCGCTACCCGTCATGATCTGGATCGGTGGAGGAGCGTACGCCTTCGGCAGTAAGAACCAGAGTAGTCCGTTCTACGCCAGACGGTCAGTTCTGAGAGCCTCCAATTACCAAGCCATCTACATCGCAGGCAACTATCGAGTCAGAGAGTTTGGATAGCTCGCAGGCTCGTACGTAGAGGAGATCGGACAGCCCGATGCTGGCTTGTACGACCAGGCCTTGCTGTTGCCGTGGGTGCGGAAGTATGTTGACAAGGTCGGAGGCTACAACCGCCGGGTAAGTGCCTGGGGCGAGTCTGCCGGCGGCGATTCAATCTTACACCACCTTATACGAGAGGATGGCACACGAGACCCTCTGTTCAAAACGTTTGCTGCACAGAGCCCTGCGTTTGAATGGGCCTGGGATACCTCTCCCGGCGGCAGGCTTGACGCTAGGTACAGGAACTTCTCTCGGCTCGCAGGTTGCGGTTTCGACTACAACATCGCCTGTTAGGGCCGCCAGCTCCAAGAGCCTCACGGAAGCCAATCAGTAGCTCTTCAAAGAAGTCAGGCAGGCGGGCCTCTTCCCTGTTGGTCTGGCCGTGGATGGAAAATGGATCAAGTCTATTCCCACGGTGACACTATCCCAAGGTGAGACCCCCATCCTGGAACCCACGGCGTGATGCTGAATCGATTATACATGAACAGGAAAGTTCTGGAAGGGCATCGACTCGGCCATTATATCTCATTGCGGGAATGAGCCTCGCGCGTTGAGATGAGCCATCGCCGGCAGAGAACGGTAATATGAAAGGTACGGAAAACCGAGGTCGTCTTTTCAAGTGCAGAGAAGAGCTTAGCAGACAATTTGAGGCAGTGGTCACAAATGAGATCCACTACCCCAAGTACGAGAAGGCCAAGGCTGAGCGTTCCTCCCTCTGCCGTTGAGCGGAAGCCTGAAGGGCCCCTCATTTGTTGTTTCCAAGCTCTAATGGAACCTCAACTCAAGGGAGACTATGCATATTTCTCAAAATCAGTTTCATTGGGTGAAATCTATTCTACTCAGGATGACAATACTTTTTTTTTAAGTACCTAGCAGCGTAGTAAGCTTTCATAATGTTTCCCATCTGACCAGACCTAGGGGACCTTGTTTACGTACCTGTTCAATATTACCTATAGTAGAGTTGAGTTCTTGCATATCTTCTTGGCTTATATCTTTGCCTCCCAGCGCTTTGATACGTTGAAGCAACTTCTCGCTAGCGGAACGTGACTGTTGTAGTGTTTCCATCTCCTCAACCAACTTCATAATTGCTCTGGAGGCAAATCGGATCATTAGTTGTAGATGAAGTTTCCCGCTTTCCCAAAAGTGTTCAGTATCTCTTCTCTCGGCCCTTTCCACCTTGAAAGTCTCCCAAAACTGCTCGATCTCGGCTGGGTAGCTTGTGTCTTCTGGGTAGACAACCCATTCCGGATCCTGCTGCTCCGAGTGTTCGCACCATTCGTTTAAGAGTCTCTCACGGCCTGGAAGGCCGGCAAAGTGCACCAGGAGGTCACCGCGCTGTACCTCAACATCTTTATTGGCCTCGTCCTCAATATTTGTATACGCATTAAACCACTGAGATGTGTCCAAGTCAGCATGACCCCATGGATGAAGGTTGAATAGCGGATTAAACCGAGGTGATGTCTAAAGCAGTTCGCAAAGTATTTTTCGTGAAATGAACCAATATGTCCAATGACAATTTGACTTACTCGCTGGGGTACCGTAACAGCATGCTCCGCAAACTTGCGGTGCCGAAGGACCATTTCCATGGCGCTCTGATCTTGGTACGGCAATCTCGTCTCGGGACGAAAGTCACGGAATGCGAGGATGGAGGCGAGTAGGTTAACCGAATCCGGCGCTGTCCGGATTGCGAAGACTCCATTGTTAAGGCCATTCCAATCTTCTGTGACTATGATGTGCACATCGCTCAGGTCATTGTCCCCGTCGGGCGGAAGAAAGGTTTCGAGAGGCATCTTGTAGTTGAGGATAACGGTATCAGCGTCAAACCAGAATAACCAGGAGAGGCGTTGGCTCTCCGGCTTGCTTAGCTCCTGGAGGAGCACGAATTGAATGTACGCTGGCTTCGTCCAATACCCGTCAAGAATTGAGTCACGTTGAACGAACATTGAATAGCCGTGTAGCCGGTTATGCTCCTCGTGAGTTCTCAATGCGCGCTCATACGCCGGCGACTCCTCCCCGTATAGAATGGTAATCTTCCCGACACGTGCCTGACCGACATCATCAATGTCGATAGCTGACTCCTCATATGGAAGTTCTGCATCTACTCTACGTGTAAGCATAAAGGATGCACTAGGGTCTGGTCCGGTTTGAGTGACAGTACCGTCTGCAGCCAGGGTTTCATCGCGTATGTCCTCGAATAGAAGGTTTGTAACTAATGAAAGTGTAAGCAACGAGGATACGCATTAGAGTTGGGGTCACAATACCATTTGTGGGCAAAGGTTCAGAGACTGTGTCGATTGGGTTCGGCTCAGGTACCTCTACCACCGCAGGTGGTGTATGGAACCAGAGCCTTAAGAAAAGCACGCAAAACGATGCCAAAAGTATAGCCACGGAGGCATGCACTGCTATAATACGGCGAGCCATTATACTGCATTGGGATTGAGTCCCGGCCGTGTAGGAAAGCTTTTGGCTACATTGTTATATTTGCTATTCGCAAGGGCACGCGAGCCAGTTTTAGCAGAGGCATTCGTTGGCGTACGCCAATGTCTTAGTACTATGCGGTCGATTCATGGAATGCAAACTCATTGCGCTAAAACAGCCAGGTTGGTACTACTTGGTATATATAGAGGAGAGCTAAACAGTGGATGTCGAACCGGCATGCCGGTGTCTGGAACACGACCTCATTCGGCGACTTTATTTGCCCCGGTCTAAGACAAAAGGGGGGGGCAGCCTCTTCTTTATTAACCCGACCATTCCAAGACCAAATGTCCGCAGCTTATCCCCAAGACTTGCGCCAGGCAGCATCACATCCATGTCCCGTGCGGCCGGTAGCGGGACGGATGCCAAAGGCATCCAAGGGAAAAACGAGTAAGAACGGCGTATCCGTCGGGACCTCGACTTATTAGTGGCGGAGCGGTTAGGGCGCTACCCTGCGTACTTAACGGAGCTAACTGAGATCCAGGACGAGTTAGACCTTGACTGTGGGTAGCATTGACATTGCTGCCTGCTTGCAGGACTCCATTTCTGGCAGCATCTTAGGGTTATCTTCGTGGTGGTTATACCTTAGGCTAATTTGGCGAGCCTAGGCGCTGGTGGGCTGCAAGATATCATGATCTGGCATCGATACCCACAAGAGAAGATGTGTTCGGCAATAGAGATGTATTACGCATTTAATTAGGGAGATACTGTACCATGTCGGTACGTGGCCAAACATGGAGATGCTCCGAGGAGCCAGAGATGGAGATGCTACCAGCTAGGAAACAGCCATGCTGTGGAGAAAGTAACCAAGAACGGAGGTAGCGTAGATTAGTCATACCGGTTTCGGGAAACTCATAAGACACCGACGGAGATGAGAGCATGTCCTGTATGATTTCACGAATCAGACCTTGACGCGTGGTGTGCTATCTGGAGATCATTGGCTTATCGAGCGATTTAATTACGGGCGATACCTCACGCGAGATTACAGAGGTCAATGTAACTCCCGACAGAGGAGTAACAGTTTCCTACAAGGGGTGCCAGGCAGTGGGGTCCACAGGCGTCAATAGTGCTTCTCTTTCCGTCCCGAATATTATGGTATAGTTACCATAACAACCAGTAACTATACTATATAAGGTCCAAGTTCTAAGACTAGAGATGTGTGACAGGTAGTCCGTAGTGTGTTTATGATACCATAACCAAGCCTCCATATGTTCGGACTAATTGTCGTCGGGCCGCAGGGACTTTAACTCCGAGAAGGCCGAGACTTCGGAGGCCCAACAACAAAGTCCGAGCTCTCCCGGTTTCTGCCAGTTCATAAGATTGAAGCCTGGCATCATCAATGGGCATGCTAGGTCCCTCTAGATGCTAAAAATAACCCACAGGGCCTTGAAAGTCATCTTCGAATACTCCGATGTCCCTGCGAGGCCAAGACGCGCCGAGCAGCCCCAGTCCTAGCTCAGCCTTTAAAGTACGCTGTGCAGACTCTCCCCCTCCTCGGCAATGCCCTCCAAAACGTCATGAAACCCCAAGCGGACTGGGTCCTTGGAGGCACGACCATATGGCTAGCTCAGTGCTTGGGACCCACAAGACATCGAGGAGATATTTGCATTCTTCGATAACCGTTGAAGAGGCTTCTTGTCTGCGGCATGCTTTCATGTTACCTGCAAATGTATCTTGGCCATAGCATTCAGCCGAGTATGAGCGGAAAATGCGTTGTATGGCAAGATTTACTTTCACTAGCTTTCGACCGTTCACTGGCGTCTTATGAAATGGACCACGAAGAAAGTCTTCAGAGTTTGACTACGGTCCCGGACAGTGAGGGCCTACACTATTGTCAGCGCCATGAACTAGATTTGCCACATTATGCGGCGATACTTGCTATGCCAGTCAGCGGCTGGAGTCATTGTCGCCATCTGACTGGTGCAGAAAAGGGGATGGCAACTTGGTGAGGTTGAACTGGTCTGGCGTAAGGCGAAAGTCCTTGCATTGACTGCATGAGGCCTCTACCATCAGGGGTGGGATAGGCGTGGCCGTCTTAGCAGCTACCATCTTATCCAAAATGTCTGAGAGACGCATGAGGCTGCAAGCCCAAGTGTCTGGCAAGACGACCGAATCACTGCTCCGGATCAGCTCCCAGAGAATTCGGCGCACCCAAGATGCGTCAGAGGCCATTCTCGATTTGGCCCTTGAGATCGTTGAAGAGGGGTGCTTTTTCGTCGTTCTCGACAACTCTTTGGATGACGGCGCCGACCTCCAAGTCGGGATTGCATTCCTCGTTGATCTCAACCAGATCGTTGTCATCCTTGAGGGCCTGAGCAAAGGATGGCAAGCCCACGTGAGAGAGGTCCTGCGCGGTCTGCTGGGAGGGAGAAAACATGTTGACAATTCATGGCATCGCGTATAGAATAAGGTCCTCGAATGAATACCCGGTGTAAGGCGTGCCGGCGCAGCTTTCATGAGAATCGGGTTGTTACTGTTATAATATACGCACCACACCCGGAATCGATCGGAGATTACACGCCGGCGGCTGTCCGCAGACTTCGCCTACAACTCTCACGACCTGCCGCGCCCATATCAAGCGGCTCCTTTTGGGTAGACGGCCTGGTCGTGGAACCGTGCTCCGTCACAACTTTGGTGTCGAAAAATGCTAGTATTTGCGAGGACCTTATCAGCCGTACGGCAGACGTATGCCTCAAGGAGCGGAGGCAACTCGTTCATTCCGCCAGAGAGACGCCGTTTAGCGGGATCCATCTGCGGAACATGTTGGATGTGACGCGTGCGGGGGCGATCATTGCGACGGCGGTTATGGACTTCTACACCAGAACGTCAGGGGTGGAAGATGCGGTGAAACGGCTGATGGGACATCTGTTAGATCTCTTCAACTTGGACACCGATGACTTCAGCAGGTGAAATGGTATAAAACGCTAATATAAGGAAGTATGTTTCTAATTCAGTTTTTGTGTTCCAGCGGATCTTGGTGATTAGATAGAATTCCCTGGCGGGTACCTATAGAACGGAAAAAGCACAATGTATATGAAGTCTAGAAAACTGTGACGAGTGGATTTTCTAATAGATAAGCCGTAGCAGGGTGTTTATGTTATGCCAGTCCTACGATACCTCGAAGAGCTGCGGGCAGCGGATGTCACCCAGAGGCGATGGTTAGAGGGCGAGAATGTCTTTAATGATGCTGTGTCACCGGGGTTGCTAACAGATCGCCTAAACTTCTATGGAAGACTTCTCACACAATCTTAAGCTTCTAGGCTTCATGGTATGAACAGAAGCATCCACTGGTTATGCCGGACCTCCAAGCCACACTGATTGTCTGTTCAAAGCACAGTTGCGAGTAGGAACCCATCAATGAACGCATCGTTCCCTGGCGCCTTGTGGGCTGAAATTGTTGGCGTAAGGCTAGCCTTTACTCTGCCGTCTTTGCCCACTCTTGCAACCAGCGAGTTTTCGGCAGCGGCAGCAGAGGTGCCGCTGTCCATCATCTCTCGAACCACATTATCGATATAAATGCATCCACCCTTGCGCGTTAGTTTAACCGCCCAGTCAAAGTACTCCCACTGCTCGCCCCAGTCGGCATCAATAAAGACCAGGTCGAACTGGCGCTTCTCGGCACCTAACTTCGGAAGAACGTCTAGCGCGGCACCGAGGATAGTCTCAGCATCTAAGCCGGCGGAGTGGAGATTCTCGAGCGCCACGTCGCGGTGCTTGGGCCTGATCTCGATGCTGGTAACCTTGGCTCCCGCCTTGACGAACCAGATAGTCGAGTAGCCACCAAGCGTGCCGATTTCGAGGACGGACTTGGCGCCGATGAGCTGGCATAGAACAGAGAGGTATTGGCCCTGCATTGGGGAGATGGAGATGTTGGGAAGGTTCTTCTTGCGAGAGTTGGAGACGGCATTGTCCAGATCTGGGTCTGGACGAAGCAAGCTCCGCTCCGCAACAGCCTCGACGGATGCGATGAGCTTGTTTCGTGAAGCCGCGGTAGACATCCTGGGCAAGGATCGGTTGTAACGGGAAAAGGTAATGTCTGATTTTGGACAGGGCTTGTTTAAAAGAGTGCGAACTGACTTGAGTCTGAACATTGTTAACGATTACTGGTTGATATCCGTACTCCCGCCTCTTTAAGTAGGAGACGTGTCGGTGTTCGGCTCGGTTTTAAAAAGAAAGAGATGGCACCACCAACATTATGCAAACCAACCATGGAACTCTGTATTATGAGATATCAAGAAGCTAAAATAGGTAAGTCTTAATCCCGGAAGTCGCAGCAGGAGATGTATCGTACGTACGAAGGATGCGTATGAGGATCGGGTTTAAAATCCGGCTCCGAATAGTAGGTGGGGTATGGATAGGGGGTGCGGGGATTGCGGTCGGATTTATTAGACCACGACGCCGGAAGTCGAACCCACCATCGCTGACTCCTCCCCACTTGTACTTCTTCTCGGAAGTCGGATCTAATAACGCGGCTTGCGTGGTCTCTCCGACAAGCGGGGTTGTCCGCCTACCCTGCTCCTCTCGTCGTGATCTGCGGTGCTCCGGAGAGACTGGCTTTCTTGCCGCGTGGGACTCGACAAATCCATGTCCCTCGCGAGACAGATGGAGAATGCGGTGACAGCATACTGACTTTTTAGGGCTTCTATCACATTCAGAAATCTACGCCAGTATACGCCACTACTAGCTACATCTGCTGGAGTGTGCATTCCGCTTTTGTTTGGCCCGTTTGGCCAACGCGATAACCAGGGGATCTTACTCGTCACAAACCGTAGACGAGTCCATCGAAGAATCGTCCCTGATTGGTTTCGACCTCCACCAAGACAACTTCCTAGCCAGCCAAACCGCGCTTTTCGCTTCATATCAATTACCGAAATGTCGTCTTGGAAATGCCATGATCAACTTTTAGACCGAACAGCCTTGTGCCAATTACAACCACAGCAGCCGCAGCCACGTTTTGTCCCGCGCGGTGGCCAGTTGACTGTCACGATGGGGCGGTGGTGAGTTATTCCGCATTCAGTCTCAACGGAGACTTCGAAGGCGACTACCATGATGTCGGCCGTCGTCATGGATCCTTCGTGGGATTCGCTTCTATGGCGGGCCAGCCGAGTAGCACAGTTGCTCCAGAATGATGCACAGCATTTCCTCATCGCTGTTGCACTTTGAGCGGTGCCCGATGTCGATGCTGCCAATGGCGGTCTTGAGGGCGTCGAGTGATTCGCCGAACACACTTGCCATCACCTCTGACGAGCTGGACTTGCCCATTGTGGTAGGCATTTTCGTTTGCGCATGGCATCGAGTGGCCCGCCATAGAAGCGAATCCCACGAAGGATCCATGATGGGCGGCGGGTGGGTTACGCCATCTGCACCCTCAAGTCTCCTGACACGACTCTCGAGACACTCCCGCGATGTCGTAGCTGAGGCTTCGCCGGGATGGCCCCTGCGCCTATACCCTTCGACGTTTGAGATGCTTGCAGCGCATTGTAGCTTCTCCATGGTAGATTCAATAAAAAAGGTACAAGGAGTTGGTACTGATGAGTGAAGGACCATTGTTCGGGGCTTGGAGAAGTACATAACAGTCCGTCCGCGGTACAAGCAAGCTGCACAACCCAGTCCCTGCAATTTTGATGTAGACTAACGCGCAGCTGATTGGATTTGCTGGTTTTGCCTCAGGCGGCATCTATCATTTGCAACAGCAATTCGTAGTGGTACCTCTTCGATGCGGCCGAGTCGCTCCCGTCCCGTTGGGCTAATCATAGTTCGCGGACGGTCAGGCAGCAGGGCATTTTTTGGTGAGACCGGGAACACCCTAGTTCACAGGCAATGAGTGGATGTGCATGGAATTCAGTAATAAATTCCATCCAACCGTCAATAGAGAGTGAACGCAACCCGCTCGGGGCTTCGTATGCGCACATGTGCGAGGTGTTGTGGAGCCTCAACAGGAGAGGCGAGGCGGTCGCGGCTTGCCTAGAAGAGCGAAGTTGGCTATGGCCGTTGATAATGTTTTGAGACACCGCTAACCAAGAGCCTGTGAATAAGATGCTAACGAGTTTTGAGAAATTAAGATGGCAGAATGTTCGGTGGCCCATCCACATACCGTTAATATTGGTGACGTGTGTTTCGTGGTTGCCTGTTGGGCATTCACGTCAAGTTATAACCTTGCCGCCTGGCCGTGAAAAGCAACGACGTGCTGAGGTTCATTTGCCTCTACAAGGGTGGCACAGACATGGCACACGGCTCGTAGAGCCTCTGTCCGCATCATATAATGAGCTCCGTTTCGAGGTGCAAAAGCCGGGGTATCACACAGGGGGGGGCTAAGAAGGTTCAACGCTAACTCACGCCGACATAATCGAAAAGGCTATATCACCAAATGCCTCTTTTTAGGTACGTGTCATAGACCACGCATCATAGAGCCGTGCAGCCGTTCTCCAAGCTTCTAATAGCTTCTATAATCCTAGTCAGAATATATATAAATAAGAGCTCCCTATCCTCTCTTCCTACCTAGAAATTAAGCTACTTTTAATTACTCTATTTTCTATCTTTGTGAGCAGTACCACGATTCTATATTGCCTGATCTAGCAACTCAGACGCCAGGAAGGGTGATGGCACGACGTAGACCGCGCCGCACTCGCGGCCCTGTGCCCCTGTATCGGATCGCATGACCCTTCGCCAGACGGTCGACGCCCCCTCCCCTCGAGCAACTTTGGCATTGGCTTCGACACAGTGGTCAAGCCGGCACTGACCCTGATACTCGCCACGCTGTGGGGTCGGACGGATATCGTGTTCGGCGAGCTCGTAGAGGGCGGTGCAGGAAGCTCGAGACGAGCAACGATGTGCCCTGCATCGTAGGCCGTGACGGTCAAATTGCCAGCGACCTCCGCTAAGGTAGCCATTTGCTGGCGCACAGGAGCCCGCTTCTTCGCCTGCGTTGACACAACCAGAGACCCAACCATTAATGCTTTGGGTCCACCGCCCGAACTTCTCCGGCGGAGAAGCCTCGTCTCATCGCACACCACGCTCCGGAACCACGGATTTAGCGCATTTCACTGCCATCAGCCACGCTTGAAGCATTCCATGGCTTGAGGCATGGCCACGGTATTTACCATCTTGACCTCGAGCCTGACGAACTGGAGAGCGAAGTTGCCGCTAATTTTACACAACAACCGTGCAGGCTCATCGATGACACCGTTGACACGCACAGATGCGTCTAAACCCCTATTCGGCCGAAGTCTTTAACGAGCATTTCGCTTCAGCTCATCGCTTACATCTGCTCCTCGTCAGAGCGGGACACGCAATACTCTTTTTGACGACGAACTATCGAGAATGGTCTACTTCCTAACGCTTGTTCGCTCCCTCGAGAACCTCATTGGCCGCGGCAAGACGATCGCAACCCTGGAGGCACTACAATTTGTGTTCTGAAGGTAGCTCGAGTTGCTGGTAGGGTAAGGTATCGGTCATGAGACTGATGATCGAGAGCTGGGTGCCTACTACTGCCACTTCTAGGTATCGCTAGCTGATTATGGTAGTGACCACGACTTTCCCTGTCGTCTCGAGCAACCCGCCTTGGCTAGGGAAATCATGAGCCCGGCAGAACTCAAAGAGAGACTCAAGAGAGCGCCACCATAATGGGGCCCCTCGACTCATTCTTGAAACCCTTTGCGGCACACGAGGAATGGTGGCCAAGTGGTCGCGAGACATTTGTAGGTAGCGCCCATGGACAAGTTGGCAAGAATGACCAGTCAATTTTGGTTAAAACAGGCCAGAATGCGTTCTACGTAACAAATGGCGGGACCATGATCTATGTATCATTATGAAGAGATGATGGGACGATCTGATCCTTCGCCCACCGCATTTCAAGAGCTTTGCCTGAACCTGAGATATACAGACCACGACTGAAACCACAAGATGAGGGCAACGCTATCCGTTCGCGTGTCCGGCTCGGCATTCAACTTGATATTATTACCTGATAACTGACTACAGATAAATGCAGAGTTCGTTTAGAAGGCCAGACAGGATGGCTCAGGGCGGCCGAGTGTCTGTGAGATTGAGACACCGCGTTGTCTTCAGAGATAAGGCCTCAAACGGGTCTTGATTTTAGGAATAATTTACGTAGACACAGCCGAAGCATCCGTTATGAAACTATGAGTGATATTTGGTTTTCTTCCGGTGTTCATCCCAAGCCAGGGCTCACCTCTGCCCAGGCATCATCCGCTTCAAGCTTGCGAAACCGCAGGAAGAAGAATTAATATCCCTAACCCGGACCATCATACGGCCTTGGAGCCGGCACAAGCCCGCACCAGATGACTTCAGGTATGTCCATCCCCGTGCAAGTGCTTTAGTGAGGCAAAACAAACACACCAAGAGCCGAGAGCAACAGAACGTCGTGTAAGAGGGAAGGCAGGATTTGCCCAAGCATACTGACAAGACTTTCACATAGCAATTCAAAGGGATAAAGGTCGAGAAGAGGCAATGAGGCCATTCTTAAGTATTAAAGGAAAATTAAGAACGCGATTGCTAAGACTATGTGATGATGAATTTCCATCTGTTCTACTACCCACAGTGGTCTTTCTGGGGGCCCCAGATCCCAACGTTCCAGTGAGTCGGGTGGAATGCCTGTCCGTTAATTTCGCCCTTAATTATATTCAAGTCGTCGACATTAGAGCAATAGTCCACGACCCTTTGTGCGCCATCCGCAATGGAATTCCAACTATCTAGAGTCTTGGGCTCCGTGTCCTGTAAGTCTGGTTTTAAATGTGTAATCTTCATATTCTGGTATCTTGCTAACTTACATCATTGCACCACCAGATGCTACTGGACCACGATCAGCTAACCCGTCCGCACGCGCCCGGTCCGCCTCGGTTCCGAGGCTGGCCCTGAGGCAATCGACGAAGATAGGCGATACCTTCGTCGATCAAATCCTGGCTAGCTGTTCCATATTTTTCGACGCTGCAAGCCACAAAGGTATTGCGAAAGTCGGTACGAACCGTAAGTTCGGGGTCTCTATGCTCTACATTGGCAAGAGGGAAGTCCGAGTCATAGTTCGGGTTGATATCTAGAAGCTGCCTATGCATTTGCTGCACGGTTCCATTCAGCGTTAGAATTGGCGCATCTGGGAACGCCTGAACGTCCCATTCAATGGGCACTTCGAAGGCTCCAGGCATACGTGCAATAACCGGACTGGCAGCCTGATTAGGTCCATTCGGGGCTGCTTGAGCCAGGCCAAGGAGGGCACCAAGCAGAATGGAGTACATGATGATGATGGGCGGATTCATCTCGTAGAAGTAACGACAGAAATGAAGAGGGAGCGACGTCTGGTTAAGTAGTTTTCCTGCCTTATTCGGCTACGGCAACTAGTTTCGTTGCCTGGCGAGGTGGAGTTGAGAACTCTTGGCTTCTAATATTAGGGTTACTACATTATCACATATCACAAGGTCCGTAGGGAGCTATATTAAGGGTGAGGCTAAGGGATAAACGTATAACGAAGTTTCAGTAAAGGTGCGCAGACATTAAAAAATAGAGATTGGACAGTGACTCTAGTCCATTAGTTGCATTACACTTCGTGTACGAAGTACGAGGTAGTAATAAAGTAGGGGCCTATCTTCCGAAACAGCGAGGGGGAAATAAAACCCGCGTGACCTACTCGGCTTTGTTCTGTGGCTGGCTTGTGCTTGTGCCACACGACCTATCTTATTTTTCTTATTCGTTGGTCTCAATACTTGGCATGCATCATGTGTGGCCATCCAGACTCGTTGCAGCTTTCATGTTCAACCCATTTGTCTACATGAAACTCTCCGCCAAGACAGCCCATTCCAAGCACGAATTCACAATCGATGCAGTTCAAAAATCTACCCCCGAAGTACACTAGAGATTCCCATGCTGCCTCGAAGTGTCTGAAAGACTCGACACAGCGCGTACAGACATCGCAGGAGCACCCGTATACGTCAAGCTCAACCTCGGGTATCTCTTCACCGGATTCCTCTAAGTTCATAAATCCCATAATCTCGGCAGCATTCTGCAGAAGCATGTCTTGAACTGCGGTGTTGCCGTTTTTCTCTGCCCACTATAGCTATATATAGCAGTACTAAAATGCCTAATTAGTAGATAATATAAAAATTTTGCTAAGTCTTACGCGATATAAGCTTAACTTATACTTTATTAACTAATTCTTTGCATTACATGCCTCTCGGGCCATCCCGAGGACGAGGTCGTGATATTGACCGCTAATAGTGACCGCGCACCCGATCTAAACAGCCGGACTGTGGCCGTGTATATGACTAGGGTCATGACCACGACCGGTGCTACCAGCCCATTAAATAGCCCTGTTTCTTTCCAGGATTTCTCTTCCTCCTCGGCTTTTTGCTCCTCCCATTCGTGCTTCATCCATGGGTGCGAGCCAGTGTTCTGCTCAAAGGGAACATAACTCAATTTTGGGGCCTTAAGACATGTCTTTGCGACTTGAGCTGCGACAATGTCGAGGCCAATCGTGCTGCATGGCTTCTCTTGTCAGCTTCAAGTAAGAAAACAAAAATGAAGGGCAGCTCGAATGGAGTGTTAAGGTCAACTTACGGAATAATCCATCGCTGAAGCAGATACATCAGCCAGCCATCAAAAGCCTGCATTCGGGTCATCATCCAAGTGATATTGAAGAGCTCCTTCATGCGAGGCATGCAGGTATCTCGATATTGTTCAAACACAATCTGCAGCTCGGTACACCTGGGACGCTTGTTGGGATGGCGCTTCACAAGGCGTAGAGCTCATTTGCAAGGCTCACGGCGCCCTCCATTGCCAAGTTTCCACCAAGCGCCGCGTTTGGTGTGACTTTGTGAGCTGAGTCGCCACATAGCACGGTCCGCCCATAGGACCAATGTGACAGAATGCCTTCCTCCAACGAGACGAGTTGGCCTCGAGTGCGCGTCTTCCACACGTCACCGAACACGAGTGTGTCGGAGATGGGGTAGTCGGCCAGCTCGGCTGCCTTGGCCTCGACGTCGGCCTCAGTATACCGTAGTCGATGAAGAAGATGCTATCGGGCTGGGTCAAGAACAAGAACGAGAATCGATCGTTGGAGATGCAAGTCATATCCTTCGTACCCAGCCCTGCCTGCATGGGCGCAATACCTAAGAGACCAATACCTGAGAGACCATTGTATGTTGTCTTAATAGCGTGCTTCTCCTGTACAGTGATCAGCCCCCGGTGAGAGCTGGTGCGCCCTTCGCCACATGATGTCGCGGACGCCGCTGTGTACTCCGTCGCAGCCCACCACGATGTCGCCAGTGTGCACTGTGCCATCGCCAAGTACAGCTCTGGCGTGGCCATCTTCTTCTACGATGTCGGCAATGTGCGCGCCCTCAATGACTTTGGACTTGTCGGGCAACTTATCGTATAGTGTCTGCAGGTAGGCCCTCCGCTCGAGTGTGAGAGCCATATAGCCAGTTCTGCCCCCACACAGTCACTAGTTAGCTCTCTCATTCCAACATGCTTAACGGAGGATTTAGCAGCGCACCGTCGGTTAAAAAGGTGAATGAATGGCTCCATGTGGTAATTCCTGCCGTCAGGCCCGCGGTGCCAGGAGTTGCGCATCTCTGCACACTGAACCTCCACCGCATCCAGGAGGCCAAGTTGGTGCAAAATGCGAGCTCCCTGAGTGTGTATAGTGACGCTGGCACCCCAGGCAGGCGCGACCGGATGTTTGTCGATGACCACATAATCGATCCTGCTTTGTGGAGGCTGTGTGCGAGTATGAGCCCGCCAACGCCGGCACCGACAATGACGACCTTGAATGTCGACACGTCTGTATCTGCATGCCCGTTCATTGTGTATGAGATTCAGCAGATCGCAGGGTACATGTAGATGGCCTGCAAAGGGAACAGAAAAGCTTGAGATTGTGAAGGTTTCCTCTTTTAGAGTAGAGAAAGCATTGTCGAGTATATAAACCTCAGCCAAACACTGTGCCGTGGGTCGGTTGCGGTGGCTTCTTCATCCATCCACGCATGGGTCAAGTCTCGTCGGCATTCGAGTCAGTGGTGGGCCGGACTTTCCGGCCGATGCCCTCCGAAGCCAGACCAGACTACGCTGGTAACAGGAAAGTACCTACAGTTCTTGCCTTTCAGTTTCAGGCTGTATACAATTGAACTTGGATCTGTAGTATTTCGTAATTGTTACTGGATGATGTATCCACCGTACAGCTGTGTCACGGTTAGTTTGACCTGAAGTCAAGTAGATTTAACTTGATTTTGACTTGGTAACACGGGATTGCTAAGGGTAGGCCGTAGCGCAAAGCGCCGCTCTAAGCGACCAATTTGGTAGACGCCGCGCGAAGGAGTGATGATAAATAACGTGAGTAGCTCTACAAGAATAGCCCTTGTTTTAGGGCGATAGACTAGCATCTAGTCTGATAACTCGACCACTATGCTAGCATTGGGCGGGACCTTACACCCACGCAAATCACTCCATGCTCCCAACACCCCTCAATGATTTTAAATGCAGGTCCCCAAGCCCTCCTTCTTCATTATACTGTTTCCGCGCTGCTTCTTGCTGACTCAAGAACTCATCTGGACCTATCGCTTCAACGGCTCGGTCTCGTAGCCCGCTGGTGTTGAGCTGCACCTTGTAAAGTGACTTATTGACTGATAATCTCGCTTCCAGCTCTGCAGGAGAGTATGCCTTGGCCTCATAGCCCACAGAAATGGTTGTAACTGCAGCGGTTGGAGGCTTCCGATAAAAGTAGATCCAGTACTTCATCGGAAGCACCGAAGTCTACAATCAAAATACGAGTAGGCTGGAACTGGCCCACCTATGCCATCGTATTGGCCTCGTCGTAGTGAGCTGACTTGGTAGGAAGATTGATTTTGGCATACTGAGGTAGTGTATGAGGTGCTAATGTCAACTATAGTAGAGCTAGTGGGCCTTTGTCTGCCACATGTGGGTTCCGGGCAAGCTCCCAAAAGAAGGCCAGGCCAGTTTTGCTAGAGGCAGACAGGCTACTGATAACAGCCGAGGAGAGGTCGGCGTCACTCTCAGACCATGGGCCGCCAAAGCCAAAGGGATGGATTGGAGGCGTAGAAAACACAGCGCGGTTGAGGAGATAAGGCCCATGCCAAAGAGGCATGTAGAGGGCAGCCATTTTCGGGGCTGTAGAGTCAGGTGTAACAGCATGTCCGTAGCGGTTGTACACGGTCATGAGCTGATCTCGGTGTGGGCTACGTTTATTCCAGTGTCCGGCCGGCTGGATAGATTGGAGCTGAAGGTCGACCAAATGGGATGAGGTTGGCCACATACCCCACAAGAGAGAGCCAGGGGCAATGGACTCGATGCTGCTGATAACAACGCGGCCATATCCCCAAGCCGGCACTATACCCCACTCTTGCCGGTCCCTGAACGGTAGAGGAGCCGAGCCCGGGGCGGGATACACATCCCACCAGTGTAACGTCTGCCCACCGCGGCCGTAGGTGAGGTTGTTGGACGTCAAGGCGATCAGCCAAGTCCGAACGCGCACCGAGGATGCCGCGAGGGCTGAAGGCTCTTGGTCGTCAACCAAGCAGACTGCGTGCTGGGCGTTGTCGCGATTGGAAACGATGTGCATCGGAGTAGCCATGATGTTCTGGCCACCAGAGTTGGCTGCCGAATTGCTGCTGAAGATGTTTACGGGGAAAAGTGAAGAATTTGCGACTGGTTTGCGTATATGTTGCATGCATAGCACTCTCGAATGACTTTGGTAGAGAGCTTAGCTTTTGGGTCCATTTTAAGACGGAAAATAATGGCTATCATTGAGTTCCACGTCCCAGATATCCGATACCGCGGGGATTCATCGGTTTCACTCCCCCAAAGCGATCTATAGACTAAAGTACTCTATGCTAGCAGTGTCAATCTTGGGATGATAAGGCTCCGCAGGTCTTCCTATTGTAGCCGCTTCAAAGGCTCTGGCTATCAGCCCATACTCAGACCGCTTTACTACTGTCGAAAAGGGGCCAGGTCCTGGATAAAGGTGCGACTTCCATCTATGATCGTTAATGGAATATCCATTGCCGAGATCCTTCCACGTGGTCAGGGTGATGACTCGCCCCCTGTTATCAGGGGGATCGTAGGCGCTTAAGGCATAGTCTGTGTAGCATAACCCGCAACCTTTGACCTGGTATAGGTCGAGGTGCAGAAAAGACCAAGCTTCCCTAATGGGGCGAGTGCTCCAGATGCGGTCACGGCGTGATTGGAGGGTGGAGTAATAGCGCTCGGTCCAGCGCTGGTGGCTGCAGTAATATCGCAGCGCCCATTCCCTTTCGAGGAGTTGCACGACTTTGGAGGCGGCATCTCGGAGACCCGCTGAGCCCTTGTATAGGAATATGAGTTTCTTAGTCTTTGCAATAAGGCGCCTGTTAACGATTTGACATTGAGTAGTGGAAACAAGCTTCGGATGTCGGGATTCATCGAAATATTTATATCGGGAGCTCGATGATAAGGTCTCTGCGGAGTAAGTCGACCACCCATGTCGATGATATCTTAGTACCCTAGCTACTATATTGAAGTGAAGCTATAAGGGAAGAAAAGCGGACGCGATTTGGCATGTTTCGAGTAGTACTACCGAGCCTGCGCTGCTAAACTGAGCGCAAGGTCAGATGGCCAACCTATAATTAAAGTACTATCCGAGGGGAAGGGATGGGTTAGGCGGATGGAAGAAGAAGGAATATCAAAATGTGAAGCACGAAAATATTTAAAGGCGAGACGTACGACTTATACTTTTGTAAAGCATCTTTAATTTTGCCACTACCTAACCTCTCGCCACAGGCTATGGTGCAAAAAGACAGTTCGCAAGATTTTCTTTAACAAGCCGAAGCTGGCCTCGCGCCCCTGCGGCTCCTCTCGTCAATGCATCGCCGCATCGCCGCATCGCTGAATCGTCACCCGCAGGACCGGCCGGGACAGCTCGGCGAACCGGCCTGGGAGCTGGGCTGAGACAGGAGAAGCACGATCGATTGACCCGGCCTGTCACGGCCATCATGACGCGCAAGGCGAGCGACGTGGCAGATCCAGGCCCTTTGGCCTAACCCTCCTCTCGTAGACCGAGAACTCGACTAATATAGGCCACTAGTAAGCGCGAATAGCAGGTGCTCAGGCGCCGGCCACAAACGACGCAGCGACTGGGCGCAGTCGGCTCCTCTGCTGCCGCTGCTGCTGTGGTTGTGGCTTTATGTGGCTAAGGGGCAACCATTTTCTTGCCATTCACAAGCTTAGGAGAAGCCAGGAAGGAGCTCGGGGGCCGATAATAACAAATGAAAACCTGACCGCCGTTTGTTTCACAGTCTTTTGCTTTTCTCTCGTCTTCAAGCCGGCGTGAAATCCCTTCTCTCAACGCTTGTCGCCCGCTACACACCCCCAACCCTACGATGCAACGCCAACAACGCGGCCATTTCGCCTCGTCGACCAAGGCCTCCCGCCGCAGCCTCTCTACTCTGCGCACTACCACCACTTCTGCCCCTTCTGGCTCCCGCTCGTATCCCGACCTTAGGCCCTCCGCTACTACACTAACCGTCCCCCCTATTACTGCCTCCGCCCCTGACCCCGATTCCGTCTCGTGCTCCAGCCCCGACCCCGACTCCGCCGCCGCTGATACTCCTCTGCCTGTTGCTCCCCCTGCCCCTGCCCCTGATTCAGACTCTGTCTCGTGCCCCGGCCCTGACTCCACGCCTGGCCTCTCTGTAGCTGGTACGGCGCCTATCTAAGCGCCTACTAATTACACTTGTTGCTGACATTAGTATCAAGTCTCTATCCAAAGCGCCCAGCCCTCGCCGGTACTCCCTTCGTCGCCCCGCCCGCCACAGCAGTAGCAGCAGACCACTCTGTTGCGAGAGACTGCCGTGCCGTTCGTGGTATTGGGAGTAGGCAAACCCTTTGTAAACCTAGAGCATGTCGTGCTCGGGGGAATCGTTGGCGCGAGGAGGCATATCGTCCCTATTGTAGAGGCGAAGAGATCGGAGAAGCTGCGTTATATCTCATCTTGCCGTTAGTGGCACGCCGTGATTTCGCAGTACGCGCGAGCCGTTTACACAGAGTGCATAGCGGCATTCGGGCCGGGAATAAATAAGGATACGCGAGTAAGGATTAATCCGTGACTGAAGCTGGGCTGAGTGTCGGATTGGGATAATGCCACTGTGAACGTTGTGAAGTCTAGAGGTATATAGGTTTTCTTGATATTTGATCGTCTAATTGCTCCCCATTAAAACGCGTTACGTTCCTGCCTAACGTGTTTTCTAAGGTAACGCGCTTTCCTAAGACATGGTGGCTTGGAGGGTTTAGGCCGTGACGGCATCTGGCTGACGACCGGAAGAAGGTCCCCTATGAATCGGGCAACGAAAGACTCTTGATTCTTCTATCTAATGACTGACTGAGGTCGGTATTTTATATCTGTACCAGTTGACGCCGTAGCCTGATATCGGCTGTAGGCATCTGAGCCATTGCAGGCAGGAGCTGAGTTGCCTGAAGCTATTCTCACCGTCGGCAGGCAGCAGTGCCATTTACGTTCCGCATCAACGAGCGGCTTGATATTGACATCCCCCCTAGGTTGAACTTGTTCAAACTGTAAATCCAAGAGAACTCAAGGAGCGAGAGAATGTATGTCCTGCGATTTTAGTCGCTGTCTGATTCAGTCTGTGTCTCAAGGACACTCTGGATATCAACAAGTGCAAGTTGTTCAACAAATTGTTTGAACTTTTGGTCCGGCAGGACCTTTGTGAGTCCGTCTGCGACCATTTCCTTGGTCGGTGTGTACGAAACTTGGAATTGGTTTCGCTGATATGCCTGTCTTGCCCAACAGTTGTGGACATCGATATGCTTGAGCTGCGTTTTTAGCCTTGGTAGATTGGCCATCACGAGCAGGATTGTTTGCTGATTATCACACCCGATTTGGAGTAGGTGATCCAGCTGGAGGTTAATCTGTCGAAACAGACGTTGCATGGCTATGGCTTCTTTGGCCGTGCTTGTGAGGGCCAGGAGCTCTGCTTTTGTGGAGGAGGTCGTGACGGTAGCCTGCTTGCTGGCTTTCCAACTGACGGGTCCGCCGAATAACACGATGACATTCCCTGTGATGACTTTCGAGTCTCGGGATCGTCTGAGAAAGCAGCGTCTGACGCGATGCGAAGTTCTCGTGGAATGCTGCAGTGGTTGATCTTGACCATATCCGCGGATATGTTGCCATTGAATTGGATAGCAAGGTAACGGGTTGACCAAAAGTTTTCCATCAGTCGATCTACTAGGCAATCATGCTTGTCGGATAGGTTGAGCAGGAATTCTGCTAATTTGGAGATCGGTTTGGCGATGTCGGGCCGTGTAGTGACCGCGACGTGGTTGACGAAGCCGACCTTTTGCTGATAACGGTGGACCTGATTTGGCGTTGCCTGATCCTCCCGAGGTGAGAGCTGGGAGGTAGCGCTCATTCAAGGCTACCGTTTTGCGCTCAATTTCAGTCCATGTGCTCGACCCACCGAGCGCGAGACGGGCTCGGGACGAATGCCTTCCCGAAGTACTGTGTTTCGCGGGTCACCTCGGCACCCTCGAATACCATAATGCTCACGACGTAGAACGGCTGCTCGTCATATGTGAGAACTAGTTCGCTGATCCACATATCTCCGCCGCCGAGGATGCGCCGCACGGTGAAGCGTTTCGCATTCGGTTGGGCGGCGCGTGACGCCTGGATGCTGTCTCGGCCTCGAATGCGCTCGCCCGATTGCGGATACTCGAGAATCGCATCAGCTCGGTATAGCTTGTGTTCCGTCACGAAATCGTTGGCGTCAGAGGCCGCCCAGTGGCGTTGCAGAGCGTCCCGCACGTCGTCGTCCCGCATGGTAATCTTCCTTCTCGTGGATGTGTTGCGGCAACGCCACCGATGAGACAGGCTGGCGAGCTGGGCTGTCGAAGTCGTTACGAGATGGACTTTAGCTGTATGGTTTCCGGCTGGGTGACTGTTGTTCGGTACGGGCAGTCTGAGCGCACGGATCGGCAGAATAAGTAGATCAGCCGACGTGGTGGCTGCTCGTGCTAGCAGCCTCAGTCGTCCTCACACGGAGCCGAAGCCAACGCAGGCGATGACGTAGTCGGTGTTTGACGACCCCGCCGAGGGCGGGGGCGGGCGGATCTGGCGGAAGAGGCGATTGTGGAGCCGTCTCGGGCTTTGTCCTGATTGTAAAGGGCGTGGGCGCGTTTAGACGTCGGGTTAGGGGTAAGAATGGGCGAGAATTGCGTGTAAGGTGAGGCCGAGAACCCGTACGCTCTACGAGATAGGTTCATGATCACCGTGGCCTACCTCTGCCCCTAGGGGTAGAAACGCAAACGGGGAAAAAGGAATAGGACAGTATTAGAACTGCGCCTGCTGCACTCACACCCCTGCAGCAGCAAGTTCTCGCACCCACCTTCATTCTGGCAGCGTGACATGAGTGCAGTCGTGCTAAGCAGGCTACAAATGGAAGGGGGCGTGGGAGCAATGAGGGATCAGTGAACGTGACGCGGTTGGGGAACGCGTCTGGATTGCAGGGGACGCGTGCGCATTATTAGCCAGTAGTAGATACCCAGTACCGCACGCCCCGCAAGTCGTCGCTTAAAGTAGATTCTATCTATGGCTATCTGATCTAAGGTAGTCCCAGCCTGGCCGCAGATGGTGGGAGACAATTTTATGGCATCGCATGGTGCATAGAGCTATATCAATTATTTCAACTTGTAAAAATGCATGAATTGATTTCATTAAAGGAAGAATTCGACGATTTGTTTGATTTGATTGGGGTGATTGGTTGATTGAGTTGACGTATGATGAGCGCTGGTATTCACTGGCTCCATTTATCGTGCCACTTTTAAAATGCACTGCAGTGGGTGTTCCCGTGTGGCGTGCAGATAGCAATCCTTCTCTGTAGAATGGAAGGAATGGTAAACAAGACGACAGCGCCACGGACAATACCGCCAGGCTGACCTTCAGTTGACCAGAAGGCACCATCTCCCGATTAAGCAAAATGAGGTGGCATTTCGTTCATGTATAAGACATGTCAACAGAAAAGAGAAGACAAAATTGGCGCACATTTCACCTTGAGTCGGCTGATATGGAAAAGTATGAGCGAGGAGCAAGATGGTGCTGGCTATTTAAACTAAATGATATCTCCTCGACCCCTACTTGGAGGCTTTTGCTTTGCATAACGCTCGCTCGACCAACAACCTATTATGCACTTCTTTCTCTTCTGCCTTGCCAGCTTGCTCGGCCTGTCCCTTCAGGCCGGGGTGTCGAAGCCGCCCCAGGAGGCACAACCTGTGCCCTCCTGGGAACGAAGGCAAACAAAGCACTTGAGACCTGTGGTGGAGGGGTTGAAGCGGCAATTTCCCGAGCCAACGGAAGATGGGAAAGGGGGTTCGGAAGACGGTAAACCTAACCCTGGAGAAATTCGCATGCCTTCAGTCTCAGGAACTCGAGTCTGATAAGAGATACACATAAAAGAGGGCCGAAATATTGCCATCGAACTACAGAACCCCGATGCCCTGAATCCCCCGAAAACAGACGCTGGGAAGGTGGTCAATCTCAAGTGGAGCTTCGCACTCTCTAACAGGCTGTTGTACAAGGGCGGATACATCAGACTACAGGTAGTCTTCGCTTCGAGGCCCTATGGAAACGTATTTCGTTGATTCCTCTTCTCGGGTTACTAACGAGTCATGGATTCCCAAAGCTTGCTTCTGATCTCCCCGCGAGTAAAGACTTCGCCGGGGCCCAGAACCACCTCGCCAAAGGTGCCATCAGGCAAATGCACTGGCACTCCTGTGTATGTCACGATGTTTCTTCACGGCTTAACCAGGAGAGCAGGAGGACGGGATTGCTGACCTTAGAAGGACGAGTGGGGATATGTCACCAATGGCACGGTTATGGTAAGCTCCTATGCTTCCTCGTGCCTCAGACCCCCTTATCACATTGTGACGCTCTGTCCATGACAAAATCGCTGATGCAAACACTTAAAGATCACTATGATCGACCAGAACGGCCGCAACCAAGTCGCGTACGCAAAGGCTGGCGACATCTGGTACTTCCCCAAAGGCGAGCCGCACGTGGTCCAAGGCATGGAGGATCAGAACGAGTATCTCCTGATCTTCGACACCGGCGATTTCAACGCTCAGGGCACCACCTTCAACGTGGACGAGTGGCTGCTGCATACGCCCCCGGAGGTGCTGGCCAAGAACTTTGGGCTAAACAGTAGCGCCGCCTTCAAAAACATGCCGAACCCGTACGGGTCCATCCACACCGGCACGCCGAGCAACGGGTCGGTCACGTCGCCGTACGGCCAGCTCACGGGGAATACGTCGTGGTACTTCCCTGCATCGCAGATGGCGGCCACCGAGGCGCCCGGCGGAGGGGGCGTGTACAAGCGCGTCGACTCCACGAACTTCCCCGTCTCACAGAATATTGTGGGCCAGATTGTGACACTGAAGCCGAAGGCAATGAGAGAATTGCACTGGCATCCGAACGTGAGAAACTTTGATAAAGTACATCAGGTGCAGGAATATCAGGCTAACGTACTCTGGTTTTTAGGGTGTGGAATGGCTGTACTTCCAATCGGGAACGGCACGTGCGACGGTCTGGTTGGGGAGCAACAATGCGCGAACATTCGACTTTACCAACGGGGACACGGCGGTATTTCCTGATAATGCTGGTGCGTTGCCTACCTATTTTGGTCACCCGTTGTTGCTTTGTACACAATTTGAAAGCGCTTCATTAGTGCCATGCTAACCCCCGGACTGATGATACTGCAGGACACTATATTGAGAATCTCTCCGATACCGAAGACTTGTTGTATCTCGAGATCTTCCACTCAAACGTCGTGGAAGATGTATCCCTGACACAGTGGCTTGCCTTAACGCCGGCCGATATTGTCGCCCAAGTGCTGAACGTTAGCATCGATGTAGTGAACGCGTTACCGAAGGAGAAACAATTTGCTATAGCGGCTGTGGTGTAATTGAGGTTATCTGAGAGGAGGCTTATGAGCGCGAGGGTGATAGTATAGTCGGGGGAAAAGACCGAAGGGTAGTACTAAGCCGCATGGAATTAGATAGAGTTAGCTAGTAGGAATAGGAGGGACCAAAGCACCTAGCTATGTATAATAGCTTAGCTAGCGTAGTAGGATCCCTAGTATTCTTTTGCACCTAAATTTTAATGCCGTCGATTGCCGCAATACCAACGCGCGTGAGACTCGCGATGCCCTCATCGCTAACGCCAGAACGTGAAATTGCGATACTGGCGCCGCGCCTACTACTATCTGCATTTACTAGAAATGAGGCTCTAGATGAGAGACCTCTATCGCTCCTTTTTTATTCGGGCGTATACGCAAGGCGAGAGATACGCGCGACGATAATTTACTTAAGCATTTGCGTAACGAGTATTGCCGTGGAATTGCTAGCGCGAGTGACGTAGACCGCGAGGTACTTGAGCGTTTGGTGTTTTTAATGAATAAATATTGTACTCTAGTTGCGCGACCCAAGTACAAACACCCCCAAAGAGGAAGGTAACGTGTGTACTCCGGTAGGTGTATTAGTTAGTCTGATCGAGACGGATGCGGCCAACCGAGATGGATGCGGCCAACAGCCTCCCTCCACGTATACCCTGTCAACCTGCGTTTTAGTCTGTCACTTATCACTCTTGTTGACTGCTCTCCTGCCTGCTTATCGATCTCACCTGCTCTTAGCTTATCAATCAACCCTTTTGCCACACAGCGCCCCTCCTTACTCTAACCTCATTGCCAACCCCGAATTCCCCGTCTAATTTTCTTTGACACGCCGTTGCTTACCAAATTGCGCCCATTTGGAGCCAGCCTGATACCCCCCCCCCGGGACCATGGCGACCCCCAAAGCCCATGATGAGGAGATCATCGCAGTGCCCGATCCCGTCGAGCTGGAATTAGCCAAACTCCCGATGCCGGCTGCTGCCACCAAGACCATGAAAGACTCGGACCCCTTCCTCGTTGCCTTCGACGAACCTTACGATGCCGAGAACCCGTTCGACTGGCCAACAGGCCGTAAATGGATGGTTACAGACGTCTTGTCAGCTACGGGCTTTAACCGCATCATGGTTTCGACCATTATGGCGCCCGCCTTGTCCACCATTGCCAGCGACCTCCATATGAGCCCGACGGAGTCAGCTATGTCCCTGTCTATATACCTATTAGCTACCGCCTTTGGTCCGCTCTTTATCGGTCCACTGTCCGAGGTCTACGGCAGACAGGTTATTCTGCATACCTCTAGCGTCTGGTTCTTTATTTGGAATATGGTTTGTGGTTTCGCTACCACCAAGGGGACACTTATTGCAGCTCGCTTTTTAGCAGGCTTTGGTGCCAGCGCTATATATGCGCTAGCTGGTGGTGTTCTAGGTGATATGTGGAGGCCTGAACAGAGAGGGCGTTCTTTGGGAGTTTACTTGCTCATCCCACTACTGGGCGCAGCTGTCGGTAAGTTCCCTGTGATTGGCTATGAATCCAGGAGGCATTCTCCTCCCTGGCCAAATTGCAACGAGTACATGCAGTATATGGACGAATGAATAAGTTAGCTAACCGGTAGTATAGGTCCTATTATTGGCGGTTGTATCGCCGCGCGCACAACCTGGCGGTGGATGTTTTGGTCCACATCTATATTCCAAGGCGCCATGATATTTGTGTCTTTTTTCAGTTTCCCCGAGTCATACGGCGTACTAATACTCCGACGTCGTGCCGACCGCCTTCGTCGAGATACTGGTAATACACAGTACTATACAGAAGGTGAACGGTTTAACAGAGACAAATCGACTATGGCTATTATCGGGTGGGCCTTGACACGACCGCTTCGTCTCCTCATCTTTCATCCTACTATCCAGATTTCCTCTATTCTCTCCGGCTTTAATTATGGCATTATGTACATCACTCTCTCTACCTTCTCCAACCTATGGATATTCCAGTATCATCAGTCTGTGGAGATTAGCGGATTACACTATATCGCCTGTTCACTAGGCGAGCTGGTTGCCTCACAGATTGGTGGGCGTTTGATGGATTACTTTTACAAGCGACGGCAAGGGCAGGGTAAAACCCCTACTCCTGAATCCCGTATCCCACTTATGTACCTCGGTATCTTTACCGCATGGGCAGGGGTGTTGATGTATGGGTGGACAGCTGAGTATAGACTACACTGGATTGTGGTTGATATTGGCGTCTTTATCATGATGTTTGGGATGCAACTAGGTGGAATGCCCAGTAGGTTCCTTGTTGCTCTTTCTGGCCTGTCCACAGGATCACTGACCCTGATGTTACAGTGATGGCGTACATCATCGACTCGTACGGGGAGCACACAAGCAGCGCCATGGCGGCATCACAGTTCATCAAGAGCCTGACAGCTTTCCTGTTCCCGTTATTCGCTCCGAGCATGTACCAAGCGCTTGGGTACGGATGGACCAATAGTGTACTGGCCTTGGCGGGCTTGGTACTTGCTATCCCTCTCCCGATATTTGTGTGGAAGTACGGGGCCAGGTTGAGGGCTAAGGCGACTTCGACCTATTGAACGGAAGCAAACTACCCAACTATGTTGGTGCAATTGTCGGATGGAAATGGCGCCTGCTGACTGAACAGCCCCCCCCCCCCCCCCCCAGTGTTTACTGCCTGTACGGAAAAGAGAGGGAATTAGATCGGAAGAGGGATAGAACAGAGGGGCTTTTGACGAGGAACACAATAAACACCTGCATCAAGGTCATCGAAATAAAAATAGGTCCAAGGCATCGGCTTTTCTATTTATCAAGGGAATTGACTTGAACAGATGTTACTTTCATTGTGGGAACCCAAGACCCCACAATGTAGGAACCGACATAAACCAACCCCGACTGTATGTGAATGAGTGAATTCTATACTAGAAATATCTAGCATGCGTCGCCAACTATACCAACCATTTCATTCCCCGTATCCTGCTGCCTCCGCCATTTAGTCTTATCTAGCTGACACTTGGACATCGGAAAGTTTCAGGCTGTGGCCAGAGGCTAAGCACTGATTCCTGGCTGGTCCCAAAAACTGGCCAAAATCTTTCGCTCGCCTTCCCGGCCCCATCGGGCGTGCTGAGCGGCGTAGTTCTGCAGTTTGTTAGATGCGATAAAAATACAGTGGTTGTCTGTAGATTGAGCTCAGTCGCTTTGCGTTTTCTTTTACTTACGTCGATAACTAGAACGTCACCAACGTCCCATTTGATGTCCGCTGCGAGTTTGTGCTGGTAGTGGTCCATTCTCTCGAGCCATTCCTTGGGAATGATCTCATCCTCCTCCAAGCCGCCGAACTGGTATATGTTAGTCTCTAGACGTCGTAGTAGGTGATGGGGGTTGCTTGCATGAGGGGGTACGGCAATGTCGCTCGTACCATCTTCTCTCTTGAAAGTAAAGGGGGGTTCCCAAGTGTTGTTGACCTTGGCGTTAGTATAGCGCGTCGACATAGCCTAAGACACAATACTGTTAGTACTCCTAGCCCTTAGATGAAATGACCACCAGGGTTTGCATTGGGGACTTGCATTGAAGATGGCAGGCTTGTTCTGCGTTGGGTGCATGCGAACACCTAAGAGAGACGATAAAGTCAGCCATTGACGCCACAACAGTGTCACAACATTGGGAATATCTACCGGGAACTCGGTGAACAACTTCAAGGTCCCCGTTATCCAGCCAGGTCCAGTTGAAGCCTCGGCGTTGCCAAACGGGAATACTCTCGCCCTTCTTGTCAATTCTGGCATGCCAGCCGCCGCGTTCGGCAAGGTCAATGATGCGGCGCTCCACCCCTTTTCGCTTTTCTTCCTCGGAATCAGGGGGCGCCGACCCATCCGTGGGTCCAAATGCTGATGCCTTATACAGTCCATTGCCCCCGACGATCCCGCCAACTTGCTTGGCAGTGTGCGGGATCTGGTAGACAAGACCCTTGGACGCACAGCCCTCGACGAAGCCTGGGACCTCCTTCTTGAGGCGGTCGAATAAGGCCAACGAGCTTACTACAGACGTCTCGCCTCCGGACTGTGGCGGGACCTCGCAGAAGAGTACCAAGTACCCGGGATGTACTGGTGAGACGGCATACTCGTTATGCCATCCGATGAAATGAGAAGGGGGCCCCCTGTAAACCATATTAGCTAGGCTCTCAACGTTTCTCTATTCAACTCTATTCCCTTGCCACGCAATGTAGGCGTGCTACTTACTCGTTGGTAGTCAGGACATGCTTGGCCCGAGGCCGACGCAGCACCTCCATGCCTACGTCTGTATGCGGCTTCCAAGCATGGTCGCCCTTACCGGCCAGGGCGACCAGAAAGTCGGAGAAGTCCTCGGGAGTCTTCAGCGGGAGGCCCTTCAAATGCACAACACCGCCATTGGCATCGAGCAGCTGGCGCATCTTGCTCTGCTCATTGGTTTGGGTCGGCTGCGCCGCGATGCGGCCGATTTCATGAAGCACCTCGGCCTTGGTTTTGGTGGACTTGTGCGGCTTCAAGACCACGGGAAACCGGATGACAGGCTCGTTGGGACCCTCGACGATCTTCAAGTGTTGCTGGTAGTCCTCCTCGACCGGAACCCAATACTCATCGACTACGTGAGGCATCGTGAAACGTGATTGGGCAAGCAAATACTGAGCCCGTTTTAAAGTTTCATGTGCCTTGAACAGAAACGTTTGCAAGTTCGTAGAACGTGGCTGTAAGCTCTTAGGTGCCCCGGCGAGACTTATTATAGTCAATGTGCTTACACTCTGCTCCCCACAATTGGATGATTTCACCATCAGTTGAGAGAAATAACATGTCAAATATCAATATGTTTGCTGGAGAAGCCCTAACCTCCTCAATGCATGCTACAGGGGTGTATGGCCACGTGGGGGCCGGGCCTACATGCAATGAACACTTGAACTACGGATTGCTCCGCACAGAATACTCAATCTACCGTGCAGATATTGTGGAGTCATCCACAGTTACATTTTGCTCGTGTTAAAGTCTGAAGCCTGGTCGTCCCTCCAGAAACGTCTTATTGCCGATGCATGGTCTCACTGCCTTGGATATCCTGTTCTATAACACAGGGCCCTAATGCACCCCGTCCCAATATGCAGCGTCCTAATACGGGGCACATCACTTTGCTTGACTCAGTATTCATTAGCCTTGTAGATTATCACTACACGCGTAGACTCACATAGGCAGTGCATCAAGATGGGGCGTGGAGCTTTGCGATTATAATGACATGTGCCAAAGGTCATGAAATCGATAGCACAGCATACCCCACGTCATGACAACCGAACCCCCCCCCAGGTCGGTTGTATAATCCCATTCTCTCTGCTGCAAATGTGCATCTCTCCGTTTTTGCCGCAACATCAAACATGCGGAATAACAAGTCAACGATGTTAAACGTCAAGGAATACATCGCGCTGGACCTCGCCCAACCGACCAACTTCCGGGCAATGCTGCGGTCTGGTGAGCTTCTCTGGGGCACCTCCTGTCGTATAGCTAGCGAGGAGGCCGCCAGCATTGTAGCGACACTCCCACATCATTTCTGCTTTATAGATTCCGTGAGTACCGAACTGAGCAACTTGTGCCAAATGGAACCTCTGGAACCGAGGGCCGTCTGCTGACCCACCTCGCGCAGGAACATTCACCACTTAACGCCACCATGCTTGTCGCTCTGATCAAGACTATTCAGCAGCACTCCGGTGGGTGCATGGTACCCTATGTGCGCATAGCACCAAACTCCACCGACCTAATCAACTATGTACTGAATGCTGGTGCGGGGGGGATCGTAATGCCTCACGTCCAAAATGCTGCTCAGGCCGAGTCGCTGGTGCGCATGGCCAAGTTTCCGCCCTTTGGAGACCGAAGCTACCCTCCCATGTCCCTGCTGGGCCGCCAGACAAGGACACTACCGGGCCAGACGGTTTATGATGTCTGGAACGAGCATGCTGCTGTTTTCTGCCAGATTGAGGATATCGAAGGCGTTAGGAATATTGCCGAGATCGCAAGGGTCCCTGGAGGTTAGTGTTACGGGTCGATGGCTTGCTCTATAAGACTATTACTGACTTCAGATGCCATCACTTATAGTTGATGCACTGATGGTTGGTGCGGGAGACCTAAGATGCTCACTTGGCCTCGAGGTCGGTAGCCAAGACGGCGACGAACCCGCCTTCCTCGATGCCCTCGAAAGGATTCAGCGGGCTGCTGATGCCAATGATCTTGCGGTATTGGGGTTTGCCATGACACCATAGATTCTACGACGTCGTCTCGAGCTTGGATGGCGGGCCTTTGTTGTGCACTCGGATGGCTATGGCGTATTCAAGTCGGGAACGGAAAGTTTCGACGCTGGGGTGAAATTAGCCAAGCAGGTCGGAGTAAAGACCAATGTGGCCTATAAAAATTAGTAGCGAATGGACTGTAACTGCGCGAGTTTAGCCGGTTTATGAAATGATAGTTCTTTCAACATTCCGGCCGTAGTTAAAGACGAGTATTATCCGAAGAATGTAACATGCAAAATACGAGACATGGTCCTGCACTTACCCACGTTGATAGTAGGTATCATTATAGAACTAGGGTGAGCAGCATTTTGAATGAGTAGATGCGGAGCAACGGGGAGCTGTTGAATCTGCGGTGGAAGTTGGAACCGACCTCACTAGTCTGTTCCCCTGAAAGCACCGAGATTGTCAAGAAAGGTGGGCCCTACCCTGACCACGTCGCAAAGAGCCGCGCGGGAACTCCATGCGGTATAGCCCAGCTGCTTATTACATCATGGTGGTTGCAATGTAGCCTTGTGTGCCGCAAGGTACATATAACCATGCAGTGTAGATGGCTGCCGAATCTCATTGCGTCCCCCCTATTAACGCTGCCTCCATGCTGTTTTAGCGCCGAAGGCTTAGCTATTAGTGTATTTTATGTGAACGTAATGTAGGTAGGAGTAGTTCTATTCATAGCAAGGCACCAATGCCCGGTGCTAGAGCGACGCAGTACTTGACAAGAAGGGTTGAAGCTGTTGAGCTCCCCAAGACGTATCCACCGGTTCATCTTTACGTTATCCGCCTTCTCCTCTGCTCCGCCTACGTTTCAATTTTCATGGCCTCTATCCTCGCCTTATCAGCCAATGCGTATTACCGATGCCCATTCGACGTCCTCGGTAGCTACAGTCGCTCCAAAGAGTCCGGCGGATACAATGCCTTGTCGTTAGCCTACAACAAACACCCGGACGCCTTCCGGAGATCAGCCAAGCTACACTATCCAGAAGTTTGGTGGGACGTGTCTCGGCAAATATTCCTTGAATATCGTGAACAACGTCATAAGGTGGGCATGGTGCTCGGCACTCGTCTTTGACCGAGCCAAGAACATAATCTGACCAAATACAGACCGTACTCCGTGACAAGCAAGGTCGTGGCCGTGTGTTTTGCTAGGAGCCTTAACACCAAGCTTGGCGGAACTACTAATAAGCAAGCAGACCCCGTTTCCTTTGCTTAACGACCAAAGAGTCAGCAGCAGCAACAACCAAACTGACCCTGTAATAGACTCCTGCGAGCATCACGAGATGCCTCTGGTCCGGATTCTTCAACTTTTTGGACATTGATACACGGCATTCAATCAGATCACATTGAAGCGATACACGGGTATATTAAATGTCCACGCATTGTCCGCGAGTTGACTGAGGAAATCAAGAGCGAGTGTCAGCAAGCTGCTGCCCTTCTTGCGGCCGCACAAACACTAGGAGAAATCCCGCGCAGGTGCTTAGATAAAGTGGTGAGCACTGGAGAAAAGCTAAGCGCCAAGGTGCTTCGCGCGCTGCTTGAAGATCGTGGCATCTCAGCTGAGTACGTAGACCTCTCAGACGCCATCAACTTCCCAGTCACTCAGCCACTCGACCAGAACTTCTACAGCCGCCTTGCTGTGCGTCTCGGGCAGGTGGTACAAGACTGTCCGGCTCAAGTCGCAGTTGTCACTGGCTACTTCGGACAAGTCCCGTGCGGACTACTCAGCGGCATTGGCCGCGGATATACGGATCTATGCGCGGCCTTGCTTGCCGTGGGGGTCCCCAGGGCCGACCTACAGGTTTGAAAAGAGCTTGATGGCATCTTCACTGCTGATCCGGGCTGTGTGAGGACGGCCCAGCTTCTGCGTACCATCTCGCCAGCAGAAGCGGCAGAGCTTACGTTCTACGGCTCAGAGGTCATCCACCCCTTGGCCATGAAGGAGGCCGTACGCAACAGAATCCCCATTACGGTCAAAGGCGTTATGTATGCACATTTTAGTTCTTCAGCCCCGCCACCTAACCCTCCCCCTCCCCCTATCCTATGTTTTCCATGTTATAGCAGCAGCAGACCGGAAAATGGAAAGCCCCCGCCCTTGTCCGTGGAGCTGATTTCCCATACAAGCCGTATGGTCTGAAACTTCGACACGCTGATTCTTCTTGACCGAATCCATATGCTGACTTTAGATGTCCAAGGAATCCTGATGGCCCGGGATCCCTGGTGCTGCCAGAGCGCAACGACAAAGATGGCGAGTCTATGCCCATGCAGTTTGTCGGCCCCGATAGCAAGAATATCGACCATCTGCTAGAGCAAGGTCTTGGTTCCGGCCGACCCGTTGCACTCACAGCGAAGTGCGAGATCATGATCATCAGGGTGCAGTCCACGGAACGATACCTATCGCACAGCTTCCTCGCCAGGGTCTTCGCGACGCTGGAGAGGTGGCGGCTGTCGGTAGACCTGATGTCGACGAGCGAGGTGCAGGTGTCAATGGCCTTGTACTCCAAGGCGCCGCAGGTCGTCGGCGACACGGGGGATAGCCACGAGATCATTGACCAGGATCTATGCTGCGCCATTCAGGATCTTTGCCACCACGGCCGGGTCGAGCTCGTTCCCGACATGGCCATCGTGAGCATTATTGGCCCCCAGATCCGTCGCACGGTCGGTCTGGCAGGCAATGTCCTTGGTACACTTGGAAAAAATAACATCCATATTGAGATGATTTCTCAGGGTGAATGTACAGCGTGTCGTTGTGAGAGGATTAAGAACATTTGCTGACAAGCGCTTACTTAGGTGCCAGCGACATAAGCATGTCCTGTGTAATAGAGGAGAAAAACGTCGAGAGAGCCATCTGCATCTTACATGAGCGCTTCTTTCCCACTATGAACACAATGGCTGGATTCGGTACCGTTTAGGCTATCGAGAGACGTCAGGCGGGATTTGAGATTACTACCTGAGGCTACCTAGCCCTTGCCATGGTCCATACGAGTTACATTGACAGATTTCCTGGTGTTTCAACGGACTAGCCTTCATTCTTTTCGCGAAACGGGGCCCGTTTCGAGCGTGAATTGATTGGAGAGAGACATCTACGAGATCCAGTTTTCCAGGTACGGGGGAACGCGTCCGACCCGAAGAGAGCGTAAGATGCCGATCTCTAGGTGCCTCTCCCCCAATTCATGTCGTCGCCGTGCGACGCGCAACCCACGATCGTAAGCGTGCTCGTACTATGGCAAATGATCACAAGAATAATGGCTCTACCTTATGATCCGATTCGGGGCGACTCCCAAACTAGTAAGCCTGTCAAGCGACCTCGATTGCAACCGTCGCCGGCGGCTAGCACACCGCGGACACCCTCCCTTAAAGAGCGTGAGCGGCTACTAGCTCTCGGCTTATACTACAACGAGCCCGAGCCGGCTATTCTTTGCACTCGATGCGGCTTCGCCCTGAAGTCGGACGGCGACCGCGTTTCTCGTCATCTAGGCGAGAAACATAACATTACAAGAAAAGCTCGCTGGGGTCTGAATAAGCTGGTCCAATCCCTGCAGCTGCCGGATCCGACTGCGTTGCCAACGAGATTAGATGGTTCGACAAGGCATCCTCACCTTGCCTTGATAAAGGGAGCTGCCTGCAAGCACTGTGACTTTCGGTCTACGAGCCTCGCCGTTCTCGCACAGCATCTTCGAAACGCCCACAAGCGCGAAACAAGATCTGCTTACCGAGGTCGCTGGCTGCGAGATCACATCAACGACAGACTCGTCTTTCACAGCTGGCTCGTCGGTGATATCCACAACGCTTGGATAGTAGTGATAGATATTTCACAGCTGCAGCCCTTGTGTGAGACTGACGGAAACCACGACTCGGCCTCCAGTCGCGCAATTCGAAGGCATACAGAGGATGGCATCAGCCAAGAGCAGCTGCATCTAGCTTCTCAAGTGGCTTCTATGTCCGATAAAACGTCCGCGCAAAACATCATGATGACTAAGTAGATGCGACGGACCGGGTGGGAGATAATGTTCGAAGGGGCGCATCGCGACTTTCTCGTCGCCTTGTCGGATCTGCCGTATCCTCAATCTGGTCCTTTGGTCCTAACGACACCTGATAATGTAATTCAGGCAGAGAGTTCCGAGGAAGACGAAAGGAAGCTTTGTATAATCGTCGCTGCCCTAGACCGGCTTTTTGACCGATGTACAGATACCTACTACATACGGATGCATCTATACGTCGCTGGCTTAAAGGCATGCTTCCTGACCGCCCGTTTAAGGCGCCATTCGAACTTGTTGCAAGGTGCCAGACCGAGAAACAATACCGACGGCTGTTCAAGAGGTGTATCTGTTTTTGGATCCGACTTTGGCGATTACCTCGGCAAGACACGAGAAAGCTTACTGGCCGTGCTCTTTACCCAGCGCAGAGCCGCGCTATTAGACGATTGTGGCGCGACCCAGCTTAGGACGATTAGCCGTCGCCAGCAGAGATACTCGAGGAGATGGAGTCGAACAGTAGCGACGATGACGGCGACTAGCAAATATGAAGAATACGAAGAGATTGACCCAGAGTGAAGTAAGCGAGCCTTCCGATCCTCTTTCAGGCGCATCACAAGCGTCAGTCCCGGCCTGGCAGGGCGATGGAGTGCAGAGCTTATTACGCGTGCTGGTAGCGTCCCACTACAAATGCAGTTTGATGAGAAGTTCAAAAGGTGTGGGCATAAAGTAAAGTATCTCTTCTTGAGGCATCGGCCGCCAACAGGAGTTCAATCACTCAGCTTTTTGCAGATGCGAGAATTACATATAACTGGATTGACAATAAAATGCATATGTACATACGATGCCAATGAATAGTTATTCCGCGTCTTGAGGGATTTTCTAGCCTAGTCGGGAGATTTGATTTCATTGAGTGACTGACTCCATCTGTCGGATAGACCGGTTGACGAGGCAGGCCCGGGAGACCCGGCCGGACTGGCCGACCCGGCGGACCCGGCCGACTCGGGAACCTCCTTTGGCAGCAATGTTACATTGATGACTCATGGATAGGGGTTACAAGCTGTAGCTGCAAGGATAAGAGGAATCCTTTTTCCTTCCTCTTTTAATAGCTAAAAAAGAGTCATAGAAGTCATATTAATTGATCACGCATTTAACGGGATTCGGGTCACGCTCATAGCGATACCATCACCACACCACCGCCATACCACCACCATAAACAGAGTCTTCCGATCCCGCTCATGCTACTGTAGACCCGCGCGACTTCTCTTTCCCTCAACGTTTCAGCCACTATCTTCTGTGGAGTGTCTTCAGCTGTCCAGCGGGCCCATCATTTACGCCCTCACAGGTCAGAGGTTTCTTCGTTTTGCATCCCGCTTCTCCAAACGCCGCGCATACAGTCTGTTATCTATTGTGACGGCCATCGCGATATATTCTTCCAAGGTTTCCGGCCGATCTTTTATGTAAATTTCGTCCTTGACATCCTCCTTTAAACCGTTGTAAAATATTGCCATAAGAGATGCATGGTTCCAACCAAGGAACAAAGCATGCTCTCTGAACAGCTTTGCATAGTTGAACGCAGAGCCACTCTGACGCATGTTTAGAATCTTGTGTTCTACAGCCCGTACTTCCTCTTCTCTTAAGTTTGCACTGGGAGTAGACGCATCATGGTCCCTCGAAAGTCTGCTGGAACTGCCCGGAAACATCTTGATTGCAGCTAGGAAACTGAGCCACCGACCACGGGATGACGACGAGTCTTCGAAGTAATGAGAGGAACGTACTTTTGCAAATATATGCGCATTGACAGTAATGGATATTTTACTAGTAAACGTTTCGTTAGTGCCAAAAATTAGTTTGCTTTAATTTGGAATTGGGCACAATCGTTAATGCCTGACGTTGCAAAGTCTTAACGAACTAGGCTGGAGGCCGCGAAGTGGGAGGCAGTGCAGGCACTAATGCATGTCGCGATCCGAATGACCTGTTTGTGCAAGGATATAATAAGGATGGAAATGCTTAATAGGGATTTTGCTAACTCAAGGATTTTCCGATAATCTGCCGAATCCGGTGACTCGCCGGACTTACACCTCTTATAGACGGAATATCTTAAAGTTTTCTATTGCTCTCTAGTATAATATCGTGAAATAGAGCCCGTTTCTTATTACTATAAACTCTACCCCGCTGTATTTTCCCCCGCGAAACGGGCCCCGTTTCTCATATGGATTAATTAGAGTGCATGTTACCTAGCGGTTCTACTTTTCTAGTACGGAGCAAGTATCCGTAGGCATTATAACCTAGGCTAATAAGCCGTGGGATAGGCTAGCTATATAGGCGCTAATATAGGCTATATAGAATAATAGTTAGTATAACGGACTAATAAGCGGAGGAGCGACGGGATTACTAGGATTATATAGATAATCTAGGCGAGCCCGTGCGACCTTGTGACGGTTTAGGTTCCTAAGGGATAAACCGGCAGGTTTATATTAGCAGGTGAGGTTAGGGCGTAGCACTACCAGTGATGAGATGGGCCCCTTACACTCTAAGAGGCGACCCCGGTACCAGTGATAAGATGGGCCCCTTACACTCTAAGAGGCGACCCCGGTCCATACCCCGCGCCGCGAAAATAGCGCGTCGAGTAATATACCCACGGTAGAGGCGCGTTTCGCGGGTATAAGCGTAAGAGGATTCGAGTATAAGAGTCGCCGCTTATTAGTCGGTCGGCTAGCCGGTCGGCTTCCCTAGTTCCGCCGACGCTGCTATAGATAGATAGACGGACGGAGGGACTAACTAACTAACTATTTAGACCGACTAAACTAACCGACTAACTTAATTAATTAATTCGATTCGATTCGATATTAGTTAATCGACTAATCGATCGATCGATCGGGAGTATATAATTTTCTATTTTATATCGTATACGATAGGGTGTAACGGTTTGGGTTCCTAAGGGATAAACCGGAGGTTTATATTAGCAGGTAGGTCAGGGCGTAGCTATTAAATAGTCTTATCACGATAGTAATAGATCGGATATCCTAGACAATAGATCGTAACCAAAGGGTTTAAAGTAATATAAGTGTATCTATATTAGAATAATATATTAAAAGCTAGCGAGGTATCTATGCTATAGTAAGGAAATTAGGGGGTCCTATATACTAGGTGTTATTCCTAGATTATTGAGAGCCCTTAATAATCCATTGCCTAGATTACTTAGATTATTGCCCGATCGTAGTAATCTAGCTCACCTAGATCACCTACCGATCCTAATAATCCAATATCGCTATACTACTATTAGCCCGTCGTTCCGACCATTATTCTATATAGCCCGCAGTAGCGCCTACATAGCCGGCCTATCCCGTGGCCCGTTAGCCTAGGTTATAACACGATATCCCCTCTCTAGAGGTCTTTATCCTCGAGACCTACTATTAGTACCCGTCGCATAAATACTACGCCTACGCCCGTATTTATAGGTGCGGTAACCTATTCCTATAATTTCTCGGAATATCCTACTAACGCTATATTAGGTCGTGTTATAAAAAA
>JPHH03000095.1:0-81633 GCA_000750105.3 Tolypocladium sp. Sup5 PDA-1
TATTTTGCTTCGGCGATTATTCTATATCGCTCTTCTTCTTAGTAGCGATATCGTCGTTTAATCCGGTGTGATTGGCGTATATCTTCCTGGAATTTCTTTCTATTTTATTATATCTATTTATTGGATACTCCTCCTAGATACGGGAATTCTGCGTGTTCTTCTCGTTGTTGTTTGAGCCTTCGTCCGTCGGTTACGCCTCGTGACCCAGAGACTCCTCGTCTTCCTGTTATAGCGATGGTTCTGCTTCCTTTTAGTTCTCTAGGGAACCATCCGCTACCTTGTTTATCTAAGAGGTGCGTGTTATAGTCGTTGTTATAGCACGCGGTCTAGTTTAGGTTATCGTAGTTAACTAGTTCCTTATTAGTAGCGTTAAGGTACTTCTTACCTTCTAGTATTAGCTTCTATCTAATCTTCTTAGGTTATTTACATTCGCGGGCGAAGTATCTAAACTTCCTATAGTTATAGTATTTCTTACCTTCTTTTAGCTTAGTTTTCTATATTACGTCTAAGTCTATTCGTCCTAGACTAGAGTTATTATAGCGTATAATAGGTTCTTTACGCTTTCGTCGAGAGTTACTAAAGTAGCGGGTAGGGTTTCTATTCTACCCTTTTCCTACGTACCTCCTCTCTTCGCGTCTCTTATACTATCTATCGTCGATGCGTATAGCTATAGCGATATATTTGGCTAATATATCGGGTCGCTCTTCCTTATAGAGTTCGTCCTTGACGTCCTCCTTTAATCCCGAGTAGAAGGCTCTTATTAAGTGAGACTGCTCCTACGGGATTTTTGAGATGATTTGTCGGAAGGTTGCCGCGTAGTCCGACGCGGATCCCTTCTATCGGAGGTTATCGAGTTTGTTTTCGGCGTCCCTTTCTTCGTCTATGTTCCTAAATGCTTATCGTAGGGCTTCCTCGAACTCCTGGTAGTTGTTGAGGACCTTGTTGGTTTCTAGTTTGCATATTCCTATTGCTGCGTTAGCGACGAAGTCGCGTAGGGTTAGCTCAAACCATATAGCTACTAAGCCAGAAAGGTTTCCGGCTATAAAGTGCACTTTCGCTATTTCGTGGCGAAACTAGGTTAGGAAGTATATAAAGTACGCTCGTATTTGAGTGATAAATAGCTAGAGTATTCCTATAGTGCCGTTGAAGGGTTAGGGTATCTTGGGCTTAAGGACCTCTCTAGGGTCCTTTCCCTTAATAGCGGTGTTAGCGAGGGAATAGAGCTCGTTAACCTAGGTTTAGTATATCTTAGTCTATTCCTCCTAGAGGGCGACTAAGTTATTGATTTATCGTTAAAGACAGTAGACTTCGTCCTAGAGTTCCTTATTCGTATCCGGGGTATCGTTATCTAACTCGTCGTCTAAGATTTCCATTTTATCGGCAGGTTTTATAGGGGGTGCTAGTGCCTTCCCCTAGGGGTTAGTGCTCGATCTAGGTTTGGTTAGTAGTGCTATTTCGATAGTGTTAAGTATTGCTTAGGGTAACGCTATGACCTTCTAAATAAGAGCTTTTAATGTGTGACGGTTGGGGTTCCCAAGGGATAAACCGGCAGGTTTATATTAGTAGGTGAGGTCAGGGCGTAGCACTGGGCTAGTCTTGTCACGATAGTAATAGATCGAATATCCCGGATAGTAGATCGTAACTAAAGAGTGTTATTGAAAGCTGGCGAGGTATCTATGCTATGGTGAGGAAATTAGGGGGTCTATATACTAGGTGTTATTCCTGGATTACTTGGATTATCGACTAATCGTGGTGATCTAGCTTACCTAGATCACCTACCGATCCTAATGATCCAATATCGCTATGCTACCATTGGCTCGTCGTTCCGACTATTGTTCCGTGTAGCCCGCAGTAGCGTCTGCATAGCCGGCCCATCCCGTGGCCCGTCAGCCTGGGTCGTAACATATAAGACTTCGTAGATATAGCTAATATTACTTAAGCTATAATACTCCCTTTATATAAGACTATAGATTATATAATTAATCTATTATTAAATACTACGCTACCTTAAAGTAGAATCTATTTATTATCCCTTACTAAATTACGAGAGCTATAATAATATATTATTAATAACTTAGTAAACGGCCGAATACAAGCTTCGAAAAGTCCTGCTAGAGTACCTATTCTCTTTATTCTAAAAAAGGATAGTTTACTATAATTATATATTAACTATCGTAGACTAAATCGAATTTTAGTTAATAATCGCTATACTTTACCCCTTATTTTAGAAATTCTTAATTATTATTAAGGGGCTAAGTATTATATAAAACTTAATATTAAAGATATATATTATTATATATATATTAAGGAAGGTAATAAATAGAAAATAATATTTTAGACCTGATATAGTTATTATAAATATTTAATAATATTATTTAGTCTTATAAATACGCTAGCTACCTTTTAGTATTATATTTATAAAGTACTTTAGGGACTCGTTAATATTATTTATATTATCTATCTAGACGATATCCTTATTTATTTAGGAAATAAAGAGGAATATATATAATATATTTAATAGGTTCTTAAATATCTATAGGTAGCGGAACTCTATATTAAACCTATAAAATATAAGTTTTTTAAGGATTTTATAAATTTCCTTAGCTTTATCTTATCTATAAAAGAGATAAGTATAGACTTAAGTTAAGTCTAAATAATTACTAAGTAAGAAGAGCTAATAATATATAAGGAGATTTAAGTCTTCCTTAAGTTCTATAATTTTTATTATTAGTTTATCTATAGATATTCTAAAATTATAGCTTTACTTATAGCTCTTCTTAAAGGTAGTTAATAAGGTAAGAAACTAAGGAAGGTAAAGTTAAATAATACTAAATTACTAGCGTTTCGCTTATTAAAATAAGCCTTTTAAGAAGCGCTACTCCTATAGTATTTTAATTTATAACTCTTAACCTAGATTAAGACTAATACCTTAAAATTTATAATAGCTAGAATATTATTATAACTAAATACCTAAGGGCGTTAGTATTTAATTATATTTTAGTCTTAGAAATTTACTTTAATAAAAGTAAATTATAGAATTCTTAATTAAGAGTTATTCGCTATTATAGAATTATTTAAATACTAGCGATATTATCTTAAGGGTATACTAAATATAAAGGTCTAGTTTAATTACTAGAATCTATAAATATTTATAAAGTAAACGAAATTAAATAAACGATAAGCTTATTAATATATATATTTAATACTATTTAACTTTACTATTAAATATTATTTAGGGAAAACTAATCTTATAGATACTCCTTTAAGAAGACTAGATTATTAAGGGGAGACTCCCTTAAATATTAAGTTATTACTAGAATTATATAAGAAAATATAAGAAAACTTAATATAAAGACTTAGCGAGATACCTTTATAAGAATATTCTTCTCGAGTCTTAAACTAGTCTAAGTATAACGAGATATTTTTATAAGATAAAGATTCTTAATATTATGGACTCGAGCTATGCTTAGGTCTGCGCACTGCCCGGTTACGTAGGGTTACGTAAGGTTTATAACCCGCTAAATATCCGCGCCTAGTCTAGGCGCGGACCGCGCCCCCTTTTCCTCCTTCTATATATTTATTATTACTATATAGAACGCTTATTAATAAACGCCCTAGGGCTAGTTTCTTTATATATAATAGATATTATTTTACCTTACTAATACTAACTAGTAATACGTTAATAGAAGATATAGGTATCTAGGGCGCTCTAGTATAGAGGGCGGCAGACGCAATAGCTAGCGAGATTGCTAAGCTCTAGAGAGTTATTGCCGTATAAAAGGAGGCTATATATATTATAGAATAGATAAAATAAAAGCTACTATTACTCGGGACCCCGTTCGATAGCGATAAGAACCTCTTTATAGCTTAGAAGATACTTATTATATATAAACTCCGCTCTAACTAAATATTTATTAGCGACTACTAGGACTAGTAGGCCTTTATTTACTAGTACCTCTCGATAAAGGTCTAGGCTAAGGTTACTCTATTCTTTAAACGAGGCGAAGAGTTTATATATAACCCCGACTACTTCCTAAAATATCTTAGTATAATATTCTCTAACCCTTACCGCTAGTAGACTATAATAATAGAGCTAGAAAGAATATTATAGTAGCTAGCTAAGGCCTTCTCTAACTTCTTAGTGCGATTCGAGGCTAAGCTATTGCTCTTAGGCGGGAGCGAATAGGCCTATAAGATTAAGGTTATACGCCTCCGATATACCCTTACCCTAGAGCTTCGCTAGTACTATATAGGCCGAGATATCCCGCTTAATAACTACCTAGTAGCTATATAATATATCTACTTAATTATAGTAGATATTAAATTATTCTAGCTCAATAACTAGTTCCTCTTACCTAGGGCCCGAGCGGCTAGTAGCACGGGCTATAATAGCGATATACCTATAAATAGCATTAATATAACTAGTTCTAGTCTAGGCTAGGTAAGAAAGAAAAAGTAAGGGGGCTAGTTATAGTAGCGCGCGGCCTAGGTTAGCTAAGATATTATATAGGCATGCTATATAAAAGGGAGCTGCCTATACTATAGCTAATAGGGCTATATAATATATATATATTAGCTCTTGCCTACCTAGCGTTTAACCTAGTAAACTCCTATATAATCTACCTAGATAAAGCTAGCTATAGGCTTCCTAGACTAAGAGAGCGACTAGGAAAATAGCTTACCCCTATAGTAAGTCTTATATTAGGGGCGATATAGTATATTAAATAAGTAAATAGCGAGTTAGAAGAATACTTTAAGGATATCTCTCGAAATATAAATATAACTCTATTTCTCCTACTAGTATTAATTAACTCTACTTAATTTATCGACGCGTAGGTAAATAATAGCTATAACTACTATACTACTATAAGCGAATCTTTTATATAATAGTACTAGCTTAAGTATATCCCGCTCCCGATATAATAAGAGGTCTATATAGCTATTATAACTTCCTATAGAGGTACCTAGAGGTTTAAGGTAACCTCTATAATTTAGTATTTAATTTAGTTTATAGCTAATATTAATAACTAGTATTTACTTATTATAGCCTATATAATTCCTAGCCTAACCTAGGACTTAATCTTTAGGCTACCTTAGATATAATACTATAATATTTTACTAGAGGCTAAAGCCCGGCGGCTATATATTCGCTCTCTTAGGGATTTTATTATTCTTACTTCTAAGACTTAGTAAGTACCTTACCCGATAGTATCGATTCTAGGATTAACCTTTATAGCTTTTATTTAGCGCGAAACTTAGAAGAGGATAGGATACTAGCTATTAGCTATAAGCCTCTAGGAGATTACTTTTATTTTAAGACTTTAGGTTCTATAGGCCCCCTCTATAATAACTACCCTCCCCTTAGAGGTTAAGTAGTTCTAGGATCTCTTTAATAAGGAATAGGCTAACTCCTTACCGCTATACTAAGGGAGCTACGATTACTATATCTAATTATAGAAATAACTAGATAAGTTAGACCTTGCGTTACCTTAGGGCCTACTTTATAATATATTACGCGATTACTTACTCGAGGTTTATAAGTAAATAACCGAATTAATAAATAAGGGATAGATTCGAGCGAGCTCTTCGTCTACAGCCGCGCCTATCCTACTAGTTAAGAAGCTAGGAGGGGGGTAGCGGTTCTATATTAACTATCGCGCGCTTAATAAGGTTACCGAGTAAGACTATTACCCCCTATTACTTATTAAGGAAATACTCTAGAGCTTATTAAATATAAGGTAGTTTATAAAGTTAGATATTCGCGCTACCTTTTATAAATTATAAGTAGCTAAGGGGTAGGAGTACCTTACTACCTTTTATATATAGTTTAGGCTTTTCGAATATCTTATTTACCCTTTTAGATTAGCTAGGGCGCCTATTACTTTCTAATAGTATATTAATAACGCGCTTAAAGTATCTCTAGGGGATTTTATAATTATATACCTTAACGATATATTAATCTATTCTAATAGCTTATAGGTAGACTATTAGACTAAGGTTCGAGTAATACTAGTAAAGCTATAATAGGTAAGGTTAAACTTAGACCTTAATAAATGCGAATTTACTATTAAAGAGGTTAAGTATTTAGGGTTTATTATTCGCGTAAGTAAAGAGATTCGGCCTAACCTAGCTAAGGTATAGGCTATCCTAAGCTAGGAGGCGCTAACCTAGGTTAAGGGCGTTTATAGTTTTCTTAGGTTCGCTAACTTCTATCGAGACTTTATCGCGCGGTTCTTATATATTATAGCCCCGCTTAATGCCCTTATAGCCTAGAATATGCCCTTTTAATAAATAGAGTCTTACTAAGCCGCCTTTAATATACTTAAGGCTACTTTTATTTTATACCCTATACTTATATAATAGGACCTAGATTAGGATATACTTATTAAAATAGACTACTCTAGGGAGGCGATCGGTAGCTACTTATTATAATAAGGCATAGATAGTATACTCTAACTAGTTATATACTATTCTTAGAAGCTCTAGCCTATAGAAAGGAACTATATAATTTATAATAAAGAACTACTAGCTATTATTTCTTACCTTAAGGTATAGTCTATTAAATTATAAAGTATAAGTAAGCTATTTACTATCTTAATTAACTATAAGGCCTTAGAGTACTTTACCTTATTAAGGGAGATATTAGAATAGTAAGCTCGCTAGGTAAAGACGCTCGCGCTCTTTAATTATAACCTATAATACTAGCCTAGCTCTTAGGTAGCCCGCCTAGATATACTCTCTAAGCGGGATTAGGACTATCGGGATAAGGCTATATATTTCGGGCGCGTTATATAACCGCTCTTAATTAGTTTACTTAGTTCTACGTACGTAGCTTCTTATATAGATAGCGTCCTTGCCCTAGAGGTAGACTAGGCGCTACTTAAAGACTCCTAGTATAGTATAGTACTATTCTAAGATACGTACCTTTAGGAGCTTTAGCGCCGTGCGCTATAGGAGGATATATTATATTTAAAGAAGGTTTAGGTACTTTAGGGTAACCTCCGAAAATTTCCCCTAGAGGTAGATATACGCGAATAGGTTATTAATTATATACTTTCTACGTATAGTATATTATAGTTCTAAGGGCGGCTCTAGCTACCTAAGTAAGAACCTTTAATAATAACTTTAATTTAACGCGCGTATAACTCGCTAATAACTAGCTACCTAGGTAAGAATATAACCTTTAAGCTTTTATAAAGGGACTTTTACTAAGAGGGTATATCTATAGATATTATATAGTTTATATAGAACTATTACTACTATAGTAATTATATTAACCGCCGCCGCTAGTAAGGGTTACTATAGCTACTCCCGATTATAGACTAGTTCTAGAGTATAATCTTAGTAGACTTTATAACTAACTTACTTATATTAAAGGAGGGTAATCCGCGGTACCTTATAATAATTACTAATTAGCTATTAAAGTATATTTAGCTAGAGGCTATAATATCTATAATTACTAAGTATTATATAAAGCGATTTTAATATTATTAATAGCGCTTTTATAGCTTTCTTATATATATTATTTCTAACTATAGATTAAATTAAGTTAGAGACTTTTAATCTATACTTTATTACTTAACTAGGGTATAATAGCTCTTATTAACCGCTTACTACCCCTAGATTAATAGCGGTATAGAGTATGCTAACTAAGAGGTTTAGGCTATATTACGCTTAATAATCTCGTTCTCCTAGCTTAACTAGGCTAATTACTTACTAGCTTACTAACTTACCCTTAATAGCTAGGACTCTTTTATTACTAGCGTTAGCCTAAACTATATATTATATAGGTATAATATAGAACTTATCTAATATATATCGGAGTTAATAGCTTTTATTACTTCTCTAAAGGGGCGCGCGGTAGTATTTCTATAGTACTTAAAGTAAGGTATTAACCTAATATAAGCTATAATTATATAAGTATAATAATAATAATAGGACTTAACGAATATATCCTAGTAATTAATAAAATAATTCTATATTAGGGATAATATTTAGTTAGACTTCTCTAATATATAGACTAATCGCCCCTTAAAAAAGCTCGATTAATTATATATTAAATACTAGGTAGTTAATATACTATACCTACTTAATATTATTTTAGATATACTATAGGGAATCTACGCGATATTCTATATAGATTAGGTTAAGTAAGCTATTAATAACTTATTTCCTTTATAGTAATTAGTAGATATAAGACTAGACCTACTCTTATAGTTTAGTAATAATAACCTAGACCTAGATAAGTATAAGATAGAGGAAATTCTTATTATAAAAAATATACTAGGTAGAGGGCGGCGGCGGAATATATTAGTTAAATAAAAGGGCTATATAATACTAACTTAAGAACCTTTAAAAAGTATATAAGATACTATAGCTCTTACGCGCTATAAGGAAGAATAGGGCGATATATAGATATATAATAAGCCCCTTTAGGTATATTTTATTCTAAAAGACTTAAGTATAGCTACTAAAACTCCTCTAGACTCTTAGGAACTAGGGCTATAATAGATTAAATAATATACTAGCTAAAGATAAAAGAAACCTAATTAGATAGTAAGAGTAGGGGGGGCACCTCTATACCCCTCCTAATCGCGCGTATAAGAGTAATAGCGGGAGTTAGATAGGTATAAACTAGAGGAATGCTATTAGTAAAGGGGGAGATATATAAGTATATCTACGCGGGGTAGGGAGCCGAGGGAGCTATGTAATCCCGATAGGGGAAGCTATAGGCATAGGGCGCAGGGGGAGGGGCTCGATAAGGCGGCTAGCGAGTTAAGGGCTATAAGAACTATAGTATTAGCTTACTATCGCTTAGCGCGGTCCTCTTATTATTTAGCGCGGTCCTCCTCCTAGGCGGCTAAAATAGCGCGCTATATCTCCTCCTATTACGTAAGGGATGCCTTATAGCGCTAGGCGAAAAGGTTTAGTCTACCTATAACCTAGCCCTATTACTAGGCTTACTATTACTAATATATAATTATTTTAGCACTAACGTGCCCTCTATAGCGAATAGGAGTTAGTAATATAGGGGCGAGGGGCGTAGCGATAAGGGTAGTCTAGTTATTATCCGCGGGCGACGTAGGAGTATATACGCTAAGAGTAAGATAGGGCGTAAGATAGGTAGTAGCGAGGCGGGACTAGAGATAGTTAGCGAGGGTTATAAAGTCTGCTATTAGGTAAACGCGTCGTCTAGGAATAGTGCCTTTACGAGTATAGGCTAGCTCCTTAATAGAGTTTCTAGCGGCGGCGATAGCTAATATCTCGCGGATAAGATAGTATAGGCGAGGTTCTATAGTAAATAAGTGCCTCTCCTAGAGGCACTTGCGATATTTCTCCTAGTATATAATATATGCTATACCGCGGCTATGGGTATAAAAGGCGGCCTTATTATTATATAAGTCCTAGAGGTAAGGTATATATATATACGCTACCTCGATAGGCGTAGCGTTATTAGAATTATCGGAGTCGCCCTATATAGCGTAGTCTCTAATTACGCGGGATATACGCGCGCTACCGTCGGGGCTAGCGTTAGCTATAGTTTAGATAATACGGCCTAGGTAGGGGATAGAGATAGCGCGGGAGATAGTATAGGCGGGGCGGGCGTGGGAAGTATAGGGGCGGGCGCGGTAAGTTAAAGTTATAGATATAAGTAAGTAATTATAAGGTAAGAGCACGCGCGAGAAGTATATAGATAATTAAAGAAGTTATAATATACGAGTACGGGGGGGTTAATATTATTATTTAGATAGGGGTAGGAATACCTAGGTGGTATACGATAGGAAAAATATTTCTATTGCGCGCTAGGCGCGGCGGGGAGGGCGGGGGTATATTATAGACTTAAGCTATGCTTAGGTTTGCGTATTACCCGGTTACGTAGGGTTATGTAAGGTTTATAACCCGCTAAATATCCGCGCCTAGTCTAGGCGCGGACCGCGCCCCCTTTTCCTCCTTCTATATATCTATTATTACTATATAGAACGCCTATTAGCAGACGCCCTAGGGCTAGTTCTTTATACTTAAGCTTATTAAGGGATAAATAAAGGCGAAATAGTCCCGAATCTTAATTAATTAATTAACTAGGCCTCTAAGTTAGCTAGTTATAAATAATATATCTTAAAATATATTATTACTTCTATAATATTATATAAGGAGTTATATAATAATACTCCCTAAACTCTAAAGTAGTTATTATAAGATATTTAAAGTAAGGACTAATATACTTAAAGGATAAAAAATACTATAGGTAAATTACGGAATTTTAATTAAAATCTATAGTTAATTAATATTAAAGAGTTACTTTATTATAATAGTAAAATTTATATCTTAATAAATATAACTATATATTAAGAGATTCTCTCCCTATACTATAATAATTTACTTATAGGTTATTTCGTACTTAAATATACCCTAGAACTTCTTAAAAGGATCTTTTACTAGGAAATAATATATAAAGATATAAAGGAATATATAGTAATATATAGAGTATATTAAGGAGCTATCTCTCGTAGATATCGTCCTTATAGATCTCTTAAATCCTTACTAATACTTAAAAAACTATAGTCTTAAATTACTATAGATTTTATTATAGGGCTACCTCTAGTATATTATTAAGGTATAGACGTTAATATAATACTAGTAATTATAGACTAATTTACTAAGTATATTATCCTCTTACTAACTATAAGTATAATTACTATACTAGATTTAGTATAACTCTTTTATTATAAAGTAGAGTTATATTTTAGCTTACCTAATAAAATAGTAACTAATTAAGGTCTAATCTTTACTAGCTACTTCTAGTCTAATTTATATTTCTAGTCTTATATAAGATAAAGACTATCTATAGCTTTTTATCTTTAAATAGATAGCTAAATAAAGAGAATAAATTAAGTTCTCGAATATTACTTAAGATACTTTATTAATAATAACTAATAGTATTAGCTAGCTCTACTATAAGAAGTATAATTTACTTATAATAATACTTAAAATACTATTATAGGCTATATATTAAACTAAGTATTAATAAGCTACTCCCTAGACTTTTATTATAGACTCGAGGATAAGTCTTCTAAGATAAGGGTACTAGAAGTAAGGGCTAGAATAAAAAAGCTACTTTACCTTAGGGATTTACTTTAGGAAAACTAGCGAAAAGCTATTAAAGTATAGAAGAAATACTATAACCGCTATTACTAATTATTCTCTTTTAAAAGAGGAGACCTTATAGGCCTCTTAATTAAAAACCTTTACTTAAAAGGAGAAAAATAAAAGTTAGCTCTAAGATATATTAAGCTATTTCGGGTTTTATAGCTAATTAGTAAATAAGCTTACTAATTATCTCTTCCTAAGAAATATACCTAATTATATAATATCTTTTATATCTCTTTATTAGAGCTATAGGCTTAAAGATAAAATTAAGAGGAAGATATTAATATACTAATACCTAACCTTAAAGAAGATAAAGGAGAATAAGAGGTTAAAGAAATTAAAGATTATTAAACTAAGTAAGGTAAAACTTTATACCTTATAAAATAAATAGGTTAGCCCCTAGGATATAATAAGTAATTACTAAAAAAGGAAATATAAAATACCTTTACTTTAATTACTAAGTATTAAAAAGGGAAACCCTAATTAAAGATATATAATTAAGGAAGACTATTAAAGAAGTCTTAAATTATTAGAGAAAAGAACCTAAATTATAAGCGAGAAGATATTAAAAAGCCCCGAGTATAATAAAAGAAGGTAAAATTATTATATAAAATATAAAATAAAATAACTTAAATAATACGCCCTAATATACTCCCGATATATTACTTAAATATCTATTAATTCTATAGGAAAATAGCTAAGTAACTCCTCTATATCCCCTATCGCTATTCCTTCTTCTTTATAGAGAATCTTCTTTACCTCTATAAAATAAATATATAAAGCGATCTTCTAGGGACTATAGCTATAGTTACTTAGTAATAAGGATAAAACCTAAGTACTCTTCTAGAGCTTATAATCTATCTTATCCTAGGCGATTTATTAGCGAAATAGTCTTAATTAGGGGTCTTTATAAGGGAGAACCTATAGCTCTAAATAAAGGGGGAGGATAGTACTTTAAGAGTAATTCATAGCGTTAGTTTACTAAGGTCTAATAGTATATTAAATACTTTATAACTAACTTAGCGGTACCCGTTAGGCTATATAAGACCTTATAATAATACTTAGGGGTAATAAAGGCTAAAGAAAAATAATAGGCTATAAGGGCTACCGCCTTCTAGCTATTATTAAATAAAATAGGATCTTCTATCTTAGGATAAACTTTTATATTTAAGTTATATAAATATTCTAGGACTATAATAAACTCGTTATAGTCCCCTTATATAATAATAAGATACTAAACTCTAATTAATAAACTAATAAAAAGTAGAATAACTAGAGAAATAAGGGCGCTTACTAGATTATATATATTTTTTTAACTAATATATTATTTATATTACCTCGAGCTAGTAAACTCGAAGCTATAATTAATCTTTAGGACTTTATATTAATTATTATACCTTATTATATAAGTAATTTTAAAGATATTATTAGCAGTATATAAGTAATATATATACTAGAATTTCTCTAGGAATATTATAAAGCTACGAATAGCTAGCGTTTTTATATTAATTTAGTAATACCTTAGAACTAAATCGCTAGTAATAGGGCTAACTTCCTCCTTATTATTATTTACTTCCTCTTCTTCCTTATCTTCTTCCTCTAGGGGAAGAATATAATAGCTAGGATTATCTAGATTATTAATAAAAGAACTAGCGTTATTAGAGGCAATAGCTAAAGAGAGAATAATAGCGGATAGACCCTCTAGTTCTACCGCTACTAGCATAGTTAAGCTAATAGAGGGATTTAAGGGCAATACGCTAAGCGATTTATCCTAATAGTTAGAGTTATATACCTTAATAGTTAGTATAAGAGAAATAATTAAGACCTTATTATTAGTCTCTATAGAATTATCCTCTTTAAATAATATTACTTCCTCTTTTACTCGAATACGAGCTTTCGAAGATATTAGTAATTCCCTAGCGATAAATAGGTTTACTACTAGCGAGTTTAAGGCGAGCTTTTCCTTAATAGACTCCCGGGGAGCTAGGCCTTTATTAAATAAGTTAGACATAATATCGTTAGCTAGATAAGGGCGACGACGGGAATAGATAAGAGAAATATCCTTATTAGAGGATAACTCTATATATACGCGCTTTTAAGCGATAGAAGTATAATTTATTCCCTTTAAGCTAGGAATAGCTAGCCCCTTTCCCTTAAGACTATAAGGCGCGACTAAAAAGATTCGCTAAGGAATAATAATTAATAAATTTTAATAAATATTTTCTATAATATATACTAAACTATATCCTATAGGAGTTAGTATTCTAGGTAAAGGAGTAGCTTATAATAGCGAGCGCGTAAGAGATAGTCTAATACTTTTACTATAACCTTAGCTTTAACGAGCCCGAGTACTTAGCGTAGTTATATAACTAGTCTTCTTACTATAACTGGCCTTTAGAGTTTCTTCGATATAAATTATAGTAATATAGGTAGAATAATATTATAAGTAATATTAAGGCGAATCGAAGGTATTTTATTAATATTAGATAGGAGGCTAAGAAGTAAGGTTTATATAAAAGAAGAGTAAGGAAAAGAAAACTATAAATAAATAACGGCGATTAATAATAATTATTATTTACTAATAATTTAAGTTATATATATTATCTCTATAATAACTACTTTTAAAGTAACCTATTCTATTACTATAGAAACTTTACTTATTTACCTTTAGTTTACTATATATTCGCTACTAAATTACCCTATACTTACTTATTACTAATCGAGTTAATTACTAAGAGAGAGGGGATAATTATAAGGTTTAGGGGCATTAATACTAAGAAGCTAGGCTACGATAAGGAGCTAGGCTATAAGGTTAGGTATAATAGAATAATACCTAGGTTACGTAAATAATCGTAGTAACTTAAGCGCGAGTCGGTAGCGAACTATTACCCTAGTAAGCTTAAGTCTTACATACTTAATAGAATATGCTCGTGCTCCTGCTTAACGATCCTACCTTCCTATAGGTAATTAATCTATTATATAATTAAATACTTGTTTAAGTCGGTATTATATATATAATCCTACTTACTCTCGCCGCTAAGGAATATAAAGGTAATATAGAAAGATTACTAGTAGGCATTAATGCTAATAATATCGAGTAGCGGCATCTTATACTTATTTATCTTATACGTATAGTCTAAGAGGGCTAAGTCCGGATATGTTACGAGGTATGCTATTAACTCTCGATAAGTAAGAAAAACTACTATAACCCGACCCTACTAGTCGAGCTATATCTATAAATAGAATCCCTGCTTTTATAGCTTATTATAGAGAGCCTATATTATACTCTAGCCCTCGCATAGCTCTCGCTTACTTTATATAATATAGTTATAGATATCTTATTAAGTTATAAGGCTATTAGAGTTCTAACGTATATAAGTCCGGATATCTCTTAGCGCTATGCTAGCATTCGAGAGGCTACTAATCGTTATAATAGTCTACTTATCTACTATACGATATACTAGATAAGTAGCCTCGTGCCGGCTCGGCTCGTAGTTATGAAAAGTATACTAGGCGTCTAGCCGATGCCGTAAAGACCACATAGTCTTATTAAGGCTTTCCTTTGCTAGTACTAAGAAGGGGCAGAGGGTGCCTCGTATACTAGTATTCCGTTTCCTTACCTTTAAGGCGTCTAGAGGGCGGTAGCTTCGATTATAAGTATATACGACGACGGTCCTTTTGCTTATTATTATTCTAGACTTTCCCGTAGCGAAGGCATAGCCTCGGGGCGCTGCCTAAGCGTTGATTGCCTTAGCTAAGGCATCCCGGGAGTCGTATTCGCCTTTAGGACGGAGATAGTTATCTGAGAATTCGCTTTGCGCATCAATTGGCTGCATCGTGGGCACCGGCAGCTTTGGTGTTATTAAGAAGGCGGCTTGTGGCGTAACGTAGCGGGCCCCGCTAGAGCTGTCGAGCCGCAAAGATAATGACGACGTAGATAATAGGCTAATGAAGCCTTGCACAGGGTCTCACAGGGTCAATTGACTCAATTCGTGATGTCTGCCTTGATCTCTTCTACGGGGCTACTGTTGTGTGCAAAAGGCGGCTGATGACGGTGCCCTCATCGTGGTCACGTGGCAGCCGCTACAGAGCCGGGCTGACATAAGCGGCGCCCCCTGGGGGCGCGGGCTTACAGGCGCCCCTAGGGGCCCCCCAATGGGGCGCCAGCGCTAAATACTGCCTTACATAATGGGGGCACGGGGGGTCCGTGCCCCTTTAAGGCACGGGGGTCCGTGCCTGTATTGGCTCCCCCGTGCGCTGTACGGAGCCGTGCCTCTATGGGCTCCCGCTGTATTGGATCTGCTGAGTCAGCCAAGTCAAGGACGTGGGCAAACGAAGCCTCTGTTAAAAGGTCGGGAGCCATCCTATCCTTGTGTTTCTGATTGCCATCTGGCCACGTTAGCCAGGTCATCAAATCACAGCACCTGCCCCCCCAATGTCGACGGCGAATGCTCCGGAGCCAGGCACCGGCTCAAATGGCTGCTGCACCTCCAACCAGATGAAGGTGTTCCGCGAATCCAGCTTCTTCAAAGAGGGACGAGCGCCAGCGCTTCCTGCACCAGCCGAGATCAGATGGATCAACGAAGCGTCGAGCCATATATGCGCCAGAGACTTCAATCGTCCACCACCTGTCACAATCCCGTCGCTAGGGCTGCTCGTCAAGTATGGAGGTGATGTAACCATTGTCGAGGCTCAGACTCAAATGATGGTACGCGAGAAGCTGCAAGGCCAAGTGACAGTCCCTGAAGTTTTCGGCTGGGCTGAGGATGGGGGCCAGGGGTTCATTTACATGTCCTTGATCGAGGGCAGCACTTTGCAGGAGAGATGGGAAGACATGAATGAGGACGAGAGACAAGCCGTCTGTGAGGAACTCAGGTTTGCGGTGAAGGCGTGGCGGACCTTGGAGCAAGACAAACATGACCGCTATATCGGTGAGCAAGGCGCATCAGATGCAGCATACCGGCAAAGCTAACCAAGACCGTCTTCACAGGCGGCGTGAACAAGCAACCACTGAACGACATCTATGTTGCGGACTATCCAGAGCTCGCGGGGCCATTCCAAGGGGCCAACGCACTCCAGCAGTTCCAAGACGCCTGTGGAATCGACATCAGCGACGACGTACCCATTGTGTTCACGCATTCTGATCTCCTTGCACCCAACATCCTCTTGTCGCCGGGCTCGAACCCGAAGGTGGCAGCCATCATCGACTGGGGCCAGGCCGGGTGGTATCCCGCGTACTGGGAGTATTGCAAAATGCGGCGGGTGAGGCTGAACCCAGAGCGTTTCAGTAAAGCTGCTCAAGAAGAATGGTGGGCAAAGTATCTCCCGATGATTGTAGACCCGGTGGACGACGAGACGTGCTACTATCCGTGGCTTTATTTTGCCTTGTCCAGAGGCATGTGATGCTGTAATTCCGCAGCAAAATATATCCATGCAGGCTGAGCATTCTGCCCAATGGGTGATGCATTATTTCAACAGAGGCCGGCCCGAGCGCTTAAAATGTGATGAGCGGCTGCTTGGTCGCATGTTGCCTATACCGGCTATTATTAGCTGGCGCTCCGACAGGGGGTCCCGCATGGAAACGCCAGTTGGAGACCGGAGAAGCATAGCTACATGCGGCGTGTCCACGTTGCCAGGGTTCGGGATCGTGCAATATGTTCATGTCCCGTAGCAACGCTTCGTAACCACAGTGCGTTTCCAGTAGCTAATCTTCTTGCTGTAGTAGTAAAGAGCGGCCCCCGGTCTCCAACAAAGAGATAGCTGGTAACTCGAATTACTAGGCGACTTGTTAGCTACCGAAGATTATGGCCTGGTAGTTGCGGGCAGTTCCTGGCCTGCGCCCCGCTGTTACGTACCGGCACCGCTGCTGCGGTGTACGGGTCGTAGCCGCCTATGCAATGTAGATACGGAGTACTGGGAAACGATTGGCAAATGCTGGGTAAGTTAACCGCCCACTGCTGCAGTTCATGCGTCAAGACTCATGCCACCCCACCGAATTGACTGGGAATTGAGCTATGTGACTAAATAGCGTGTAGCAAAGGTAACAGGTTACAACCACTTATTCCGGCTTGGCGGCTGGGAGAGCCTGCATTATCATACGCTCCATCCAACAATATGACACTCACCCTATTTCACCCTATTGCGTGCCTCCCTAGCCGCCAAAGAGTGTAGAGGATAGAGCGCATTGGTCCATAGCTTCAAAGCTACGGACGGCCCAACCAATTTGTTTCATGATAACTCAAGCGAGTGTTTAGAGAGCATGGGATATATAAAGCTCTTCCTTCTATCAGATATAATGGCTCATCAAGTCATTCTCTCAATCACTGCTTTCTCACCCGCTACCCGCTGTTTCCTCTGTCCGCAAAACTGATAGCATTTGCAGAGCGCCTAGAGAGGGATTTCGCAACAGCTATTCCATCATGTCTTCCAGATCTGCTCCTCCTCCTCCTCCTCCGCCCCAGCCAGCTGTCAAGAAGGCTGCCGCCCCCCCCCCCCCCCGGCGCCCCCAGCCCACCGAATGTTGCTATGAAGGGGCCTCCCGGGGCCTTCATGGTCCATTTACTCATTTACAGTGGCGCGCCCTTCAAGGACCATTGGGCATACTGGGTGTCCTCTCACGCCAACCCCAAAATCGGAGTTCTGATTCACGCCACCGGAGATGTGAGGAACGGCTTCCAGTTGGAAATCAAACGCAATAACAACCTTGATCTTACCACCAACGTGCCAACAGAGAGGATCCCATTGCAGTGGGTTAATGCCAAGTTCTTTGACGAGGAGTCAATGCTTAATGGCGGAGTTCGCATAACTGATACTGTACCTGTCTGCGGCTTTGAGGCCAGCATTTTCAAGGTCAAGGCGCCTGGGAAGACGCTCAATACAGTCGATGATAGGGTAAGTCTCTAACCCAACTTCATCACATACCCAATTGCATGCCTTCTGTGTCCATACCTTGAAGAAGTAGATTCAAACTAATGTGGGGACCTCTAGGTTAATTCTAGCAAGAGAATTACGCAAAGGAACTGCCAGACATGGATTGTTGAGTCTGCCGACCAACTTGTCAAGGACGGCATTCTCCGGAAAGAGGTAGCCGCCTATCTCCATGCAGTCAAGCAGTAGGTATCTTGGTGGACTTTGTGGATAATTTCCACCCCAGTACAGGGGAGCGATGGGTTCGGAAAGGGCTTGGAAACGATTATATGCGCGGTTTGCTACTATCGGAATTAACAATACCGGAAGGTGACACATATAAAATACATGCTACTTGGCCAATGTCTTTGAGTCTCACTATTTGCGCATACCTCCATCTATAGTTGCACACATCATAGGCCTACCGTGGTCTCGTACAAAGTTAAACCTAGCAGCGCCGCAACCTCCCCTAGTTCGAGCTCCATAGAATGTAAGAGTGCTAAGGATCGTAGACTATAGCGCTCGTTAAAGAAGACATCGCAGCTATATAAATCCAGGGCTTGTCCACTCTAGAGTACATGTATTGGGATACTAAAGCTGCCCAACCTTGCCCGACGTTGCTAAGAAGGGCTACACCACCCATTCCAACTACCAGTCTGTGAAGTCTTCTTCTCACTTACCGCGCTGCTCTTCTATCGAATCTGACAGAGCGTCAATGGCTTTCTTGGCGTCATTCTGTGGAATGCATCAGGCCGCCCGTGCTGTCGGTAAAGCTGCCTGATGTACTAGAAGTCGGTTCCCCACGATTTCGTTTGTGCATGGACTTGCTCGTCGCTGATCTGGTCGGACTCGGCTCGTTCAGCCACGTCTCGCGCTTCGATAGTGATCCTTCCTAGGCAGGGAATGAGCTTTAGGCTGCGGTAATCCTCGTTTAGGGCGTCAAAGTAGACCGAACGTCAAGTTGATCGGCACGAACCATGCCCTCGATACTTTCGCCATGCTTAACATTTAACAAGAGTCCACGGCCGTAGCTTTCGCGACCCCAGGCGATAAAGAAGACGTGAACCGGATTAACCTCTCCGTCGGTAGACCAGAATTTAATAGACTCCTCGTGCCAGTCCCCTGTCTCAAAGCGCTGGCTCAATCACCGATTCACGAATAGTCATGCAACTCGAATGCGAGGACCTTGTTCTGTCTTATCCTCTCGGGCTTTACAGGCGACTCCGCGTCTCTAACCGCGTAGTAGCGTTTAACCGCCGCTATGTATTCTTCCTCTGGTTATATCCCTCTAAGAACGCCCTAAACTATTCCCTTTTAAACCTCGGTAGTATTCTACTAACGCCCTCTTCGCCCTCTCTTACTAGCCGTTATAGCGTCTTAAAGTAATCCTTAAAGTTAGGAAATAAAAGTATAAACTTCGGTCCGTTACTATGCGATTTAATATACTCTACCTCATATTACCTTATCTTATCGAGTAGTAATAATATTCCCTGCCTTATTAATAGGCGCGTAGCGTAAATAGCCTATTACTTAAATACCTTAAATATTAGCCTTACTTAGATAGTATTAATAAAGAATAATATAAGGTTATAATATTAAATAATATATTAATATAATGCTTATCACCGCTATTAAATAAATATACGACGACGTCGCTATCCTTATTTATCTCTACGTCTGCGTAGCCGGTACATGTGACGGTTTAGGTTCCTAAGGGATAAACCGGAGGTTTATATTAGTAAGTAGGTTAGGGCGTAGCCATTAAATAGTCTTATCACGATAGTAATAGATTAGATATCCTAGATAGTAGATAGTAACTAAGAATATTATAGTAAGTAATAATAAGTATTAAAAGCTAGCGAGGTATCTATGCTATAGTAAGGAAATTAGGGGGTCCTATATACTAGCGATAGATCGCTGCCGCTCCTAGGGATCGCTATGATCCCTTAGATTGCTATAATCTATAGATTATTAATAATCTATAGATCGTTAATAATCTATCTTATAGATCGCACGATCTATTTTATTAAGGGAGAACGAACATACTAAAGGCCGAGTGCAACGATCGTCGTATAAGTCATAGAGTCAGTCCCTGCCTAAGAAGTTAGCTATTAGTTAGTGATATAAGTCGTCGTGTAAGTTAGTGCGCTACTTAATATATAAGATAAGATAGGTATCCCTGTGTAAGTTAGAGCGACCGTTGCCGTGTAAGTTAGAGCGACTATCTCCGTATAAGTTAGAATATTAGCATAGCGGCGTATAGTCTATAAATTAGCGCCTATATAAATAGGTCTTTATATTATATAAGTTAAAGGTAAAGAGGTAAGGAGAGGTAATTATAGCTATTTTAAAAATATAAGAGGAATTAACTAGGATTTTTTATTATTAAAATCTTAAAAGCTTATAAACGTTATAACTTACGTTAATATATATATAAGGGACTATCTATTTATAGGGATATAGATATCTCTCTTATACTTATAGACTCGCTAGGCGTCTTAATATTCCTCTACCTTTTTATATTTTCTATTTTTCTAGTTAGGGGTCTATACTAATACCTTAATAAACTCCTCCCTACGCGGGCGCTAACTACCCTTAGGCGGTTATAAATATAAAAGAAAGAAAGAGTAGCCCCTAGTAGATAACCTTATATAAATAAAGCACGAAGGTAATATATAATATAGGCAATCCTAGTAATAAGCCTAAACTCTAGCTCTACTAAATTATCTTATTACCTCCTTAACTATAGATAAAAGAAATAATAAAACGAAATAAAGGAATATAAGGACTATTTATTTAGCGATATTAGGTCCTCTTAGCTTATAGTATATTAAGCTATAGCTAGTCTACATCCCTTTTAATCTTCTTATATTCTATCCGCGCTATATTCTCTTCTTATTACCTTATAGTGCGTTTAGCCCTAGAAGGCCTAGCTATAGGGCAAGGGGACTAGGTAAGCGGTAGTAGCTAGTCTTTTAAACGCTACTAAGAGTTATAGTTAATAAGCCCTAGTATAGTAGATATAGTATATCCACTATTAAACTTAATAAATAGAATTATAGCGCGTTTCTTAAAGAGTCTACTAAGCGCGTCTATAAGCTCTATAGTTATAGTATAGCCGCCTCTACCTATTATATATAGCTTATTATCGCCGTTACCCCTATTAGAGCTATTTAAGGCTATTTATTCCCCTTTAACTCGCTTATAATAGAACTTATTATTAGTATATTCTACCCCTAATATCTAGCTAACTAACTTACTAGAGCGAGAGCTTTAGAAGTATAATAAGGCATAGATCGATCTAGTATATAAGGTTAGCGGCGAGCTTTAAGTAGACTTATTACTATAGTAATCTAGGTATATTTATCGAATTAAGTTATAAGCGCGAGAGTTCCGGAGGTATAATAGGGTATAAATTAGTTTAATATCTAAGTTTAATAGTAAGCCCTAAGTAGACTTATTATTAAAGTAGTCCTAGTATATTTATCGAGCTAAGTTATAGGTATTTATCTAAAGATACCTTAGCTAAGGAGTTAGCGTACTAGAGGTTCCTCTTATAAGTACTATCTATTCTCGAGATAAAGAAGGTTATACCCTTAGAGTTAGCGTTATTTTATTAAAGGGGTCCTAGCTCGAGCTTATCCTTAATATCTTATATAATATAAATACGCTTCCCTATAGTATTATAGGGGGAGACGTAAAGCGCTAAGGAGTCTATAGAACTAGCTATAGTTCTAGGCTTCCGAGATTAATTAATCCCTTAGGGCTCTAGGGAAGTCTCCTCGATATTCTTATTACTATATAACCTTATTCCCTTTATATTCGATTCCTCTTAATTCTTTAAAGGAGAGATAGTTTCTATTATATATCTTCGCGCTAGGGTTACTTATAGGGTAGAAAATAAAAGGGGTTAATTACTATAGTTAAACTATATCTTACTAGTATAATATAATTATAGGGATAAGTTATATTTATTAATATCTTAGGGAATAAGTATATACCCTTAATTATAATAAGTAAGGTATTCTAGAGAAAAGGGAAGTATAGGGCTTTAAGTAATACCTTAGTATTATTAAAATACTAGAAGGTAGCGCCCTTATTATACTTAAGCTAGAACTTATTTCCTCCTTTAATTCCGAGCTCGTTAGCTATAATACTTTTAAGGAAGTTAATTATTTAATTAAGGAGAGTATTATAGCTATCCTTTCCTTAGCCCTTATAATATATTACCTAATCCTAGAAACGCTATTCCTAGTCTAAGTTAGCCTTACCCTATAAGAAAGTTATATCTTTCTAAATCCTAAAGCTATATTTAGCTATATTTAGCTAGATTTATATCTTATAGCTATAACTTAATTATTCTATAGACTTAATACTATAGGGTTATTATAGCTATATAATTATATTCTTATTATTAGTTTTATAAACTTCTAGGCGTTAGGAAGTATATAAAGTTATAGGGGTAGTTATTTATATATAGGATCTATCGCTATACCTTAATAACTACTATAAGTCTAGCCTTCCTTCCTTACTTTATAAAGTCTAATACTAGAAGGTTCCCTATCTTCCTATCTTAAATAAAGCTTCCTTAGTAATATCTATTACTTATTTTCTTTATAAAGTTAATTAATCCTATATATAAGCGCTACTTATATTATCTATTATAAAGGGGTTTATTAAATATCTTATTATTACTAGCGACCTTTATATTTAAACTAGGGTATTTCTAAAAGATATCTAATTCTTACTTATTACTTATATAAGTTAAAGTACTATTATCTTTTATTATAACTATTATTATATTATTAAGTATTACTATAATATATTCGATCCCTTTTATAAGGGCCTTTATTATTAAGATCGCGGTAAAGTTTAATATCTATTCCTTATTACTAGCTTCTATAAGAAAATAATAGATATTTATAAGATAATTACCTTAATACCTATCTTCGGGGAACCTTAATTACTTTTAACCTAGGCAAAGGCTTATAATATATTATTAAAGTTTATCTTATACTTATCGATTTAAAGTAAATTATATAGCTAATATTCTCGCGCTACTATAAAGGTAGGCTATACCTTATATAAAATAGCAAGTACCTCCCTAGCTTCTAGCTTATCTTCCTAGTAAAAGCTCCCTTATCCTCCCTCTAGGATAATATATCTTATATAGCTATTTAATATATACTTACTTTTATAAAAGAAAATAGCCTTATCTATAAGAAGGGTATTATACTATGCTAAGCTAATATACTCTATATTATACTATACCTCTATTATTTAGGCGTAATATAAGGTAATATTATACTTAAAATAGTAAGTAAAGAGTTAGTTTTAAATATTATAGTTAAGGAGAGTAAGCTAATTAAGAGGAAAGGTTAATCTTTAATATTATTAACTACTTATTAAGATAAGAGGTTATTAATAAAGAGAGAAAGAGTTTATTAATAATAAGCTTATTTTTTATAATAAAATAGCATACTTCTAAATATTATAAGGGAGGGAAGCTTATTAAGTAATATAAGAGAGAGATTAAAGTAGTTTATAAATACTATTTATAAGGTAAAGTACTTAACTCTTTAATAATAGCTATAGAAGAAGAGTATTTATAAGATATAAAGTATATATTACTTATTAAGAAATAAGCTCGCTCTTATCTTATCTTAGGGAGTCCTATAGCTAGCTTACTAGTCTTTACTTAAAAATAAGGGTAGTTAATATATACTTAAGTAGCTTAGGTCTAGTTAATATAAGTTTTCGTATAGCTTCTCTTATAATAACTATAGGTTTTTAAGTAGCTTCTCTATTAGCTCGTATTATATCTCTTATATCCTTATTAAGTATAGGTATAAAGCTTATATTATTTCTCTTATAATAAGAGTCCCTTCTTATTATTTACTTATTATATAGAGAGAATTTTCTCCTAGCCCTATAACTTTTAAGTATATAATTTACTAGTCTTTATCTAATATTAAGGCGCTAAGTATTTTCTTTATATTTATACCTTAATAATACCCCCCTCTTTTTCTTCTAGGCCTTATTAATAAATAATATACTTCTTCTTTTCCTTATACTTTTAACTTCTTCCTTTTTTATATCTTTATTAACTCTTTTATTATAGCTAACCTTATAATTAACTTTAAGAAGCTATAGGCTAAGGACCGCGATAAATTACTAGACTACTAGGCTCTTATAATAAAGAAGCTTCCTATAATACAGCTTTCCCTTATATTATATATATCTTAGCGAGGTTATACCTCTTTATTAATAAAGCTTAATAATAATTATCGTAAAGTAAGGTAATACTATCTATTATAGCCTTTCCTTTACTAACTATAGTCTCTTCTTAGACTTATAGCTATATTAAGACTTAGGTACTTAGCGGTAATAATATTAATTACCTTAACCTCCTAATCTTTATTAAAGTAGCTTTTCGCGAAGTATAGCTAAAATATACTCCTTATAGGATTCGCTATAATATTAGGGATATAACCTTATTTATTTACTTTATTAAGAAGTACTTTAGTAAGTCTTTCTAGAAGTCCCTTAAGGAACGCGATCTTATCTCTCGCTAAGTTTATATCCCTATAGAAACGGTATATCTTATAAGATATTTCTTTAGGTAATTATTTAATTATTAAGAATATATTACTATACTTATTATTACTTCCTTTAACTTATATAACTATACTTATTATAGAGGCTATATCTAGGCCTAGTCCTCTTCGGTAATATCTACGCGGGAATATATTATATACCCCTTTTATAAATATATATTTATAGAGGGCGTTATAGGGGGCTCTTATATAAATTATATATAGTATTTTACGTAGATAATTATATACGAGTAGTAATATTATTACGGTTATACCCCTATATCTTATAAGGATATATATTACTTAAGAGCCTTATTTATAAGGGAAAAGGTAAGCTAAGTAATTCTATAGGTTATTAAGGAATTCGTAAATATAGCTAATACCCCTTAAGTCTTATATTATTATCCTTATTTATTTAATCCTCGTTTCGATTATAAAGTACTAGAGTAAGCTAGGCTAGTTAAGATAAGCTCTAGTACCTTAAGCTAGGGTAGTTTATTAAGGAATGCTAAGAGTATTTAAAAGACTCTTAAGTAAATAGCTAAGGTATATAGTTTAAAGGTAGATTTTAACTAGTATTAATAGTCTATTATAATTTTATTAGTAAATAAGTAAGTAAAAAACCTCCTTAATTATCTTTTAATACTTATTACTATCTATTATAGTATAATTATTTCTATAATAGAGGTAATAATAATCTTATAGTAATAGTTATCTATTACCCCCTAACTCTTATCTTATTATTATTAAGGGTTAAATACTTATAAAGATTTTTACTCGTCCTTTTTTTTTCTACCTTCTAAGGTTCGCTATTATCTATTATAATATGCCTATTCCTATAATATATATAGCGACGTCCTTATAGTACTAGCTACCTCCTCCTTAATTATAAGAACTAGGCTTTAGTAAAAACCTTAGGAATAAAGCTAGCGTAGCTATCTCTCTTTTAATAATAAGTAAATATACTAGAGTTTAATAGTATTATACTTATCTTTCTTAGTTTAAGTTAATCGCGGGAGCTATACTTCTAGTAATTAGCGAGGTCCTTTATAAGAAGGGGTAAGTTAGTCTTTACCTCCTTAAGTCTCTTTAATACCCTTATCTTTATCTTTATTATTATCTTCTAAGGGAAAATTATTATCTAGCGCTATCGTATAACTAGCGCTTTATAAGACTATCTTATCTAACCCTTCTTAAGCTAGGGTTATAAGTAAGTTATTAACTATAGTTTAATTACTCTCTTAGGGGGTCCTTACTAATATAGCGAGTTTATCCTATAATAGCTAATCGTCTATATCTAATAACTACTAGCTATTAAGCCCTTTAATAAACTTCTTAATATATTCCCTTATAATTATTTTATTAAGTTTAATCCTATTAAGTATCTATAGTCTATATATACTAGAAAAAGGGGCTCGAGATATAATATAAAAGGGGCTAGTCTAGCGTATCTATAGCTTTACTACTTATAAGAGATTATTTAATCTCCTTATATTATATACTAGGATAAGGTCCCCTAGGTTTAAGGCGTCTTTTTTAATAATATAATAATTTTACTTATTAATCTAGTTTATAAGCTACTTATAAAAGGCTATTACTTTTATACAGGCCTTTTTAATATCTTTAGCCTTATAGGCTAGTATCTATATATATGCTTTAAAGAGATCTATTAATAATATAACCTTATCTTAGTTAATAAGATACTATATAAGATTTTCTACTTTTAGTAATAGAATTAGCTCTTATTTATATATTAGGTAAAAGGGGGATATTTTATATAAGTAATAGACTATTATATAGTTAGCGAGGACTGCTTAATCGAGTAAACGAAGCTATTTCCCCTTTTACCTTTATATCGCGATTATTTTAGCTATAAAAGAGACTAAAATCTAATACTTAACCTTAACTTATAAGTTTACTTTAGGATTATACGCTAAGATTAGGATAACCTTTATACTAAGGCCCTTAAAGATAGTCCTAAAGTTTAACTTTATCTTAGGCCCCCTATCTATAATAGCTTATACTATAATAATATACTTATAAATAATAAATAACGCGAACTTAATTATTACCCTTATTAATAGCTTAGGTATTAGTTTAACCTTAACCTACCCTATAAAGTTATAGTAGGCTTTTATTAAGTAAAGGATCCCGTTATTAAAGGGAATATATTAATAATTAAAGTATACCTTACTTATAGGATATCCTAGAATAGTTAATATTATAAGCTCCTATAGCCTTTAAGGGGTAAATTTCTAATATAGCTCGTATATTATAATAACCGCTAAGATATTATTCTATAAGGTCTATTACTAATACCTATCCCTTAAGAACTAGTATATAACTTCTCGTCCTTTATAACTAAGCTAAGAGTAATAGCTTTATATTAGTTAGGTTTATTCTCTTATATCGTTAATAATAAGTCCTAGTCCTCGTCCTTCTTAGCTTAGGCATACCTATAATTTCTATCCTTTTATAAAGAACTTTCTATATCTCTTCTATAGGGCTCTATACTCTATGCTATTTATACTAGATAGTTTCTATAATATCTAGAGGTAATTAGCTATTCTTCGAGACTTATTAAAGTAAATTCCTTCTAACTTAGTATTAGTAACTATATTAAGGTAAAAGTTAACGAACTCCTCGATATCTCTTTTAGCTACCTTATCTACTATATTAGAAGGTCCTTCTAGTATATAAGAGAGCCCGTTTATTATATTATTCTTAGTCCTAGCTATATAATAGACTATAAAGTTAAAAAGGAAGATATAGCTAACCTAGCGAGTAACGAGGGCTCTTAATATATCTTTAATAGCTCCCTTTAACTAATCTATAAGAACCTAGGCATTAGTTTTAAGGGTAAAATAGACTTTATATAAATAGCTCTATAGCCTCTATAAGGCGTATAAGATAGCCTTATATTCCCTCTTTATTATATTATAGCTACTTTCTAACTTAGACTAATAGCTACTTTTAAATCTAACGGGATGCCTTTTCCCTTTAATAACCTATATAAGTATAGCTCCCTATCCCTTTAGGCTAGTATCGTATATTAGAATTACCTCCCTATATCCTTCCCTAAGGTATAGGTAGATTAGGATTAAGGGCTCGCTAATAGCCTTTTTTAATATATCTATTGCTACTTATTATTCCTTAGCCTAGACCTAGTCTACGCTCTTCTTAAGTAAGAGGGTAAGCGGCCTCGCTAATTATATAAAGTATCTAATCTAAATTCGATAATATTTAATAATCCTAAGAAAAGACCTTACTTCTATAATATCTTAATAGCTTATTTACTTAAGGATCTTCTTAATCTTAGATTCTATAGGGCTCTTACCGCTTATATTATAGAGATACCCTATAATCTTAGTAGCTTATTAATAGAACTATAATTTTATAGTAGAAATTATATACTTAGTAAGTTTAATATTTAAGAGAACTTTATTAAGGTTAGTAAGGTATTCTAAGATATATTTATAGACCCTTAGTAAGGTTTCCTTATTATTGTATATCTCGTTAAGCCCCTGAACTACTATATTATCTAGAAAAGCTCGGTAAATATATAGAATTAGGTTAAAGAGGATATAAATTATAACTCTTATAAACTAGGCTATTAAATTCATTCCTCCTTAAGGGAGTATATATATCCGTAATAGACCTAGGGGTATAGAGAAGGTTATAAGGTCCTAACTTATCTAGTCTAAGGGAACCTAGTTATATCTAGAGAAGAAATCTAGTAAGGATAAGATCTTATATATTAAGAAGTTATTATTAAATTTATCTATACTTAATAAGATAAAGGTATCTCTAATTATAACTTTATTTAACTAGGTTATAGAATTAATTAGTCTAAGCCCTCTATCCTTTTTAATAACTAGAAAGTAAGGGTTATAGTAAGGGCTATAAGATTCTTTTAGTATCCCTTTATTAAGATAAGACTTTAGAAGCTCGATAACTTTCGCCTCTAAGCCCTAAGGGATAGGGATATTCCTTACTTACTATACCTTATAGTCTACGGTCTTAATAACTTACGGAGGGGCTATAGCTAAATCGACCTTTCTATATTTTACGAAGTCCTAGGCAAGGGTAGCCTCTTAATTAAATAAGAGTTTAAGTAGGATTTCCTTCTCTTTTAGTTAAAAGAACCTATTAACTTAGCCTATAATATTAATAATCTACTCTCTATATAGTTATATTCCCTTTTCTATAGCTAAGAATTTACTAACTAAGTATTCTATAAATAGTCCTTTAGTATTAAGGCAGGCTTTTATAGATTCCTACTTCTTTATCTTCTAATAGGGGTCTCCCTTAGGAATAGAGCTATTAGAAGGGATATTATTTTTAGGATAAACTTAAACTCCCTTCCTTTTAAAGAGCGTATTAACTATAGGACTATTTATTATAGTCTTTTTAACCTAGTCTCTCTTAATAAATTATTATAAACTAATTAGCTCGTCTCTCTTTTCTTTTAGGGTTACTTAATATTACTAAATAGCGCTTTTAATTAATAAGCTCGAGATATCTTACGCGGCTTTATACCTAATTAATAGTATAATCTAATTATCCCTTTCGAGCGGGATATCCCTTACGAGGATCTCTTAATTAATTATATCTAAGACTAGCGGTTTTATTACTATAAGCTTCCTTCCTTCTTTTAGGAATTCGATTATATTAGCTTTACTAGGGTTTTCTTATAAGAGCTTATTATTATATTATTACCTAATAGGTCCTGCCGCTAGAGTAATAATCTAGATTATCCCTATCTAATAACGAATATATATATCCCCGTTCCTCGGTAAGTAATTAAATATTAGTTAGGTTACGTAAATAAATAGCATTCCTAAGATTAGAGGCATTAGTATACTATTAAGTAAGATATAAAGGCGGATAGGCATCTAGGCGCTACCTATATATAGGTTCGTCGTTACTTCTCTATATATCTTAATAGGGTTGCTAGAGTATAACCTTATAGACGCGGTAATTAGCGTAATCTTAAGATTATATACTTCTATATATCTCTTACTAATTAAGTTTCCCTTAGAGCTAGAGTTAACTAGTGCGCTTAGCGGTAGCGCTAAGGATAATCCTAACCTAACTTATATCCTTAGTAAGTCTTATATATACTTTAATAAGCATCCTTATAATATAACTATAATTACTAGAGGTACTAGGACTATATTTACCTTAGGCCCCATAGCCTCTTAGCTTTTATAGATATATTTAGCTATCCCTAAAAGTTTAGTACTATAGATTAAATATACTATCTCCGTAGGTTTATAAAAATAGGTTTCTTCTTTATCTCTTATAGAGCTTAGGTTAATATTAGATAGTTACCTCTCTATATAGGCTATTATAGCGTTATAGATAAAGATATTAAGCCTCTCCCTTAACTTATCTAGTAAGGACCCTATATAATTAGCGTTTTAAGGGATAAAGGCTATAGTAGTAATCCTACTAGGCTTTATCTTGCCCTTTTCCTTAGTTTCTCGCCGAACTTCTTCTACCCCTTTAGCCCTATTAATATAAGAGTCTCCGATTATCTATCTAAGTTATAGTATATACTTAACTAGGTCGTTAAGCGGTATCGGGACCTTCTTATATATAACTTCTTATATAATACTCTCGAGGAAGTATTTATACTTTAACTCTAGGTTAAAGTAAGGTTTAAAGTATATAAGTACCTTTACTATCCTATCGGCACTATTTATCTTTTCGGTCCCTTATAGTATTTCTAAGTTAGGGATAAATAGCGGGTTTAGGATTAGGACTATACGGGCCGGTAGTACTATTTATTCACGAGCTTCTTCGCCCTCCTATCTTTATCTCTTTCGATTATACTCTATAGTATCTACGCTAATAGTAGCGGTATAGATAGCTTCCCCCTTATCTTAGACTAATTCTAGGTCCTTCCTAAAGATAATTATAGAGGTCTTACTCGCCCTTATATCCCGCTTACGCTAAGAGGTAATATTAGCGGTTTCGAGTAGTTTAGGGCTCTATATAGCCCTTAAACGGCTTATTATAAACTTATTAAGGATCTCTTTTTCTTTAAAGGTTAGCTCCTAGTCTAGCTACTAACTTAAGGGTAGCTACTTAGCCAATAAGATAAGGGGAGAGGTAAAGTACTCTAGGTAAGCCTCGATCTAGTAAATTACTAGTTATTAAATATAAGTACTATAAGCGATAAACCGCTAAACTAGTACTAGAACGATTATATTTACCTTATCTATATAGCTAATACTTATAACTATTATCTCTATATTAAAAATACATAGCCTAATACTAGAATTATACTTATATTTAGGGCAGGTAAGAGGAAGGTAGCCGTTAGGGCTAGTATAGTACTAATAATGCTATTCCCTCTTTTAGTAATTACTAAAGACTACGTTAATATAGGGCTTATCTTATTAGTTATAATTAAATAATTCCTAGAATTAGATATAGGAATTAGTAATCTAGCCTTTATTTAGGGCTCGGGCGCTATTACTCGCGTAATCCTCCTTTACTTAATAATTATCTTATATAAGTAAGTTCCTTATCTTATCTATAGCTTTTATAAACTCCTTAGTAAGGTTAATTTTTATATCTATAAGCTAGGAGGTTAGGTCTTTAACCTAAGTCTATAGATCCGATAGTCTTATCCCGATTACTACTATAGGCTTTATATATCCTTGCCTAAAAGTTATCTTTAATTTAAAGGGTATAAAAGTATTATAGTATTCCTCTTAAATTATACTTCCTAGGTTTATAAGCACGAGAGCGGTTATATCTATATATTCTATATCTAGGCAAGGCTTAAGGTAGCTCTAAATATAATCTATAAGCTAAGCGTACCCTATTATAATTATCTAGTCTAAGGTATAACTATACTTTCTATAATAGCGATATTAAGCTCCTTAAGCATAGTATAGTATATATCTCGAGACTATAAATCGCTCTTCTTCTAGTTAACTAGCTTAACCTTATACTAGAGGTAGGTATATTACTTAAGCTAGTCCTTTACCTTTTCCGCGGTTCCGGGATATTTAGTATTATAGTAGGTAAGCTAAGTCTAGGTAGTCTCGCGTTAGTCTATATCTTAGGCATAGTATTCCTTTACTAAGGTATCTTTAGCTTCTTCCTAGCTAAGACCGTTAACGAGGACCTTTATATAAGCTACTTCTTCTAGAGAGATATAGGCCTTAAGCTAGGCGACCTTTTCGTTATCCCTAATATAGTAGGCTAATATCTCTCTCTTAAACTTATAAAGGAACTTAGTAATATCCTTACTAGTAAAGGTCCTAACTATAGGGCGTTAGATCTACCCTATAGTAATAGTATCTCTAATAACTTTTCTAAAGTATTCTAGGTCTATTCTTACGAAGGGTCCTATTATATTACTATTAGTAAGGTTAGTAAAGTCTATTAACTTCGGTCTTGCTAGCGCTATTATCTATTCTAGTCTCTTTAAAGGTAATATATAAAGGGTAACTTAAAAAGATAAGGTTAAGCTAATACCTTAGTCTTCTTCTTTTTCTATCCCTACTCCTTCTTTATCTCGGTTACTTTTATATTATCCTTATTTCTTATCCTTTACTCTAATAGCTCTTAGTTCTTATATTATCTTATAGAATAAGGTATAAGTCGCTACTAGCCTTATTAAGAGAATAATACTCTATAATATCTACTAAACTAAGGCCTAGCTTATAAGGACTAGGAGAAAATCTTACTTATTATAATTAAGGAACTATCTATTTTTAATTAAAAGAGGCGATATATTTATTAAGTAAGATAGTCTAGCTCTCTTATAGATTTTATTATTAAGGTATAAAGGATTTCTTAGTAAGTAACTTCGTAACTTACTATAAGGCTTTTTTACTAAAATAGCTTACTTTCTCCTTATATTCGCTTTATACCTAAAGCTCTTCCTCGTATCCTAGTAGCTAAGCGGGGCATTATTTCCTAGTATTATCTTCGCATAAATAATAATTATATTATTTTATAATACCTTAATTTTAGGCCTTTACTATAATAGGCTTATTATAGTATAGAGTTTTCGTTTTCCTCTTTTATTAATAAAGTTCTTATAATAGCTAAAAGGTACTCTTATCGATTAAGATAAGTTATTTACGCCCTAGAGACTAGTTTTATTAAGGGGAAACGAATATACTAAAGGCTAAGTATAATAATCGTTATATAAGTTATAGAGTTAGTCCTTACTTAAGAAGTTAGCTATTAGTTAGTAATATAAGTTATTATATAAGTTAGTATATTATTTAACGCGTAAGGTAAGATAGGTATCCCTATATAAGTTAGAGTAACCGTTACTATATAAGTTAGAGTAACTATCCTTATATAAGTTAGAGCGACTATCTCTATATAGGTTAGAATATTAGTATAGTAGCGTATAGTCTATAAATTAACGCCTATATATATAAGTCTTTATATCGTATATGTTAAAGGTAAAGAAGTAAGGAGAGGTAACTATAGCTATCTTAAAAATATAAGAGGAATTAACTAGGATTTTTTATTATTAAAATCTTAAAAGCTTATAAATATTATAACTTATATCGATACGTATATAAGGGACTATCTATTTATAAGGATATAGACGTCTCTCTTATACTTATAGACTCGCTAGGCGTCTTAATATTCCTTTACTTTTTTATATTTTTTATTTTTTTCTAGTTAGGGGTCTATATTAATACCTTAATAAACTAGTAAAAGAAATTAATAATTAATAGCTCTCTTATATAGAATATACTTACCTAACCCTTCTTATATATATCTTTTACTCTTTCCTTTAGTTACTAAACCTAGGCTTATTATATATTATAACCTAGGCTAATAGGCTATAGGATAGGCTAGCTATATAAGCGCTAATATAGGCTATATAAAATAATAGTTAGAATAATAAGCTAATAAATAATAGATTAGTGCGATTTATAAGATAGATTATATAATCTATAAGATAGATTATTAATGATTTATAGATTATTAATAATCTATAGATTATAGCGATCTAAGGGATTATAGTAATCCCTAAGAGTAATAGCGATCTATTACTAATATATAAGACCCCTTAATTTCCTTACTATAGTATAGATACCTCGCTAGCTTTTAATACTTATTATTACTTACTATAATATTCTTAGTTATAATCTATTATCTAGGATATCTAATCTATTATTATCGTAATAAGACTATCTAATAGCTATGCCCTAACTTACTTACTAATATAAACCTCTAGTTTATCCCTTAAGAACCTAAACTATTATATATTAAAAGCTCTTATTTAAGAGGTTATTATATTACTTTAAATAATACTATATTATAGTTAATATACCTATTTAATATAAAGGATTAACTAGTACTAGACCTACTATATCTAAAGAGGACTTAATATAAGAACTTATTATACTATAACTTAAGGTCTAGGAGCTTAGTAATAAAGAAAGAATAAGTTAGACTAAAGATCTTAGAGAAGTAATTAAACTTAAGTAGCTAAGACTATATAATAGCTCCTATTATACCTTTAAGGACTTCCTTATATAAGTTAAAGCCTATTATTAGTTTTATCTTAATAAACTCCTAGATCCCGCCGCTAAGGTACTTTATATAAATAGCTACTTTAGTAGAATAGCTCTCGTATAGTTTAGACCTATTATATAAGATTACCTCGATAATAAAGATAGCGAGTAAGACGCCGAAACTAAGGCTATATTCGTAAACTTTATAGGATTCGAAATAATAATTAAATAGGTTTTCGGTAAAATTAATAAAGGAAGAGAAGTAGAGTAGAAACTTTAAGGGCTCTAATAGAAAATATTAATATTAGAGTACGCCGCTAAGTTTAGATAAGTTACTTTATAACTTAAATAGGATAATAAACCCCTTATAGCACGATTCTATAATAGCCTTAAAGATAAAGTTAAAGATAAACTCTATAAAGAGGATTAACTTAAAGACCTCGTAGACTATATTACTATAGTAATATAAATTAATAATAGATAATATACGCGATACTAAGAAAAGAAATAAGGAAGAGGTTACTAAAACTCTCCTTATAATAACCCTTACGCGAATTAGCGAAAGAAGTATATAGAGAATATTATATAGGCCTATACTTAAAACCCTAGATAAATAGATCTAGATATAATATAGAAGGACTAGCCTAAGGAAGATAAGAAGTACTATAATTATAAGAAGTTTAAATACTTTACTTATAAATATAAATAATTAAAAAGGCTTAGTTAGAAGCTAGTACTAGGAGGTAAGAAATACCTTAATACTATTAATAAGGAATTAGCTACCTATAACTATATAAATTAAATAATATACTACCTTAAACAATGTAGCGGCGACTTTACTACCGGTTATAGTAGTCTCTGCTACCGGTTATAGTAGGTTATTTACTAGGGATCTAGCGCCGCTTTAAGACCTGGCTCTCTGTCCCGCTAACGGGTCCACCCCGCCAGGCACCGACACGTACCTCTCAAGTTACTCTTTTCACAACCAATCAAGAGGGACCGCTAGGCGACTCCATTAACCTAGCCAACCCACGAGACTATAGCCCGTCGTCTACTTCTCGGATCCTCTTTCGGACACCCCCATAACGCAGGAGCCACAAACCACTAAAAATGGCGGCATTGCCTAGGTCGTCGTACTTAAGGAGCGCTCGCTCCGCCCTGCGCCCTGCTAGCAAGTCTCCTTCCCGGCTCGTCTTCTCTACATACGAGATTCGACCTTCTCTCCCTTTCTTACGTAGAGCACCTAACTAACTAGCTCCTGAAGTCCTTAATTATAGCAGGTCGCAAGTACCGTTTCGACTATGCAAACGATTCGGATGTATCCTACTCTCTAGACGACGAGTATAGGGAAGACAACTACTTCGACAAGAATGAGGCCGACGACTCGAGCCCCGAGACGGAAGCAACAGATATCGAAGACCTGAGCTACGATAACGAGGATCGAGGTCTCGATATCGATGTCGACGATCAGATCTAACTCTTCGGCGGCAACGTCCATCCTCCCGAGTACTACCGACGGGCCATTGAGGGTTTTAACGATAGCGCCTACGAAGCCCAAGACTATAGCGATAGTAGTAAGCTGCTTCTAGATGCATGCGAAGAGTAGTGGCGGCGGTAAGCAATATATAGCTCCCTTCCTTAGTCTAGCCACTAATTTAAGTATCCTGCTAATTTGCAGGTACTACGAGGTCCTGGGACGTGCCCCTTAGGAATATTTTAAGTCCCTCGCCGCTTCTACCTCCGTACGGGTGCTATATAACTTCTTTGACTAGTTACTGAATTAGAAGGTCGGCAAGGATGGTAGGAAAAAGCGAGGCACTAAGAAGAGTAGCTCCTTAGGCACGTACTAGAAAGTCTTCTGGCTCGTCTTCTAGAGAGCCACGGGAGATAAGCTCGATACAAAGATAAACTAGCGTATATATAAGGTATAACTAGCCCTAACTAACACTAGGACACGCGGCTAATCATTTAGGTGCTCCGAGACCTCGCTAAAAAGCATGGGCTAAGCTACTAGAAGCGAGCGAATCGTTGCATAACTATCGAGGACCTTAGAGAGTAAATCGAGACGACGATTAGCACTATAAAGAAGTCGTTTAAGCTTAGGGAACTGAGGATTCTCGCCGTTCTCTTCCTCCTTCTGCTCGCTCCCGCGGGAGCGCGTCCTATATCTATCCTACGTCTCTAGTTTAGAGACATTCGACTCGCGCTAGTAAGAGATCTAGAGGGCGGGCCGTATAATATTTTAATTCGATTTACCCTAGCCTTTACAAAGACATATCTCGGTATTAAAGACGCGTGAGGACTACTAGATCTCTATTTCCCGTATATAGCGCTAACTACTTGCTAGGAAAACGTTCCTAATCCCTAAGACCCTGTTTGACCTATCCTTGCTGCTTAACCCTTATATCTTCTTACTAGGGATTATATTTCGCTATCGCGCGTTTCGAGCGCTAAGTCTCACATCACCGGAATACCTAGCTAACCTTAATATCTACCTGGACGAGCGGGAATTACCTCTGCCTCTCAGAGATAATTTAAAGGATATATACATATTCCGTCGAGCTATCAAGGACCTCACTAGCTTTAAGATATCGGCGGACAAGCCTATTACCTACTAGATGATTGCATAATAGATTAGAAGGATCGGCGAAATCTTAGGACTCGAGTTCCCTACTATTCCCTACAATCTGCGTTATAACGCGGCCAATGAGTTCGACCGAAGCGGTTTGTCCGCCTTATCTTAATGTCGAGTCCTATTTGCTAACCATATATATAGCCGATATTAGCGAGTCACTACGGAACCTTGCGCTCGATTATGCGAACTCGAATCCCTTCTAGAAGCACTACCTAGGACGCGAGGTCTACGCGGATACGTAGGCTATTCTTCGGGGATAAAAGCTATAGCAAGCACTAATTAGACAGGCTTATAGTACTAGCCACTCGATAAGCAAACGACGGCCCACGGACCTTATACCCGAGCAGGCAGCATCGATTAATACTGATCCTCTAATTAGGCGTTTGTAGCGAGGCCTTCGAGGGTTTCGATAAGGTTTAAAAGAATATAAGGAGGCTCGTCGTAGGTTGAAAAACCAGAAGGAAAGCCTAAAGAGGGCACTTAAGTAAAAGATCCGAGACGAATAGACCGCCGAGCAGGTAGTTAACGATATTGAGCTACAATTACAGGGTATTAGCTTCGCTAAGCAGGCGGCCGTGAACACGTCCCGTCCTCAGCGACCGGCCTAAAAGCGATTAGTAAAGGCACTCACCGCGCTAGTCGGCAATACGCTTAAGGACTAGTATCGGCGGAGAGATAACGCTATTAACGCTATCACGGCATATTACGCGGTCGAGGAAGGGTAGACTATCCGCCGCTATAAAGCATCGACCGAGTTAACTAGGACTACTCTTATCGGTAAACCGCTAGTTAAAAGTCCTTAATACATAGCTCTAATATCTATCTTCGTAAAGTTAGAGAAAGAGAGACCGAGAAGGTGCTTTATCTATGTCGGCAAGGCACTTACTTTAGCGCCCGATAATAGTGCTATAGACGATCTCATTTACGAGTTCTATACTTCCGGAGACTTATCTAAGCACTTTCGACGGAAACACCTATTAAATTTGCAAGGCGGTAATAAGATTAAGTATCCGATTTATAAAGTGATACTTAACTATAAGAAGCACCTATAGAACTATGCTTTACGAGTCTATAGGACTATGTCCTAGGTTACTTATATTACAAGGCGTTATTCCGACTCTATTTATAACCTTAAATGTTATCTACTTCTCGATATATCTTATTAAATGCGACTTTGCATCGGTGTAACTTTATTTACTACGACCGCTAGCTACCGTAGTAGGAAGGGTAAGAATAAAGAGCATCGTAGCGTTAGCTAGGCTATTGCTTTATATTCTAGAAAATACCTAGACGCTTCCTTCCGGTCCTCGTCCCCCTTAGCGAAAGAAGATTAGAGCTAAATAAATAATCCGATTTCCCTCTCTCCTTCGCATCCTTAAACCGTAGGTGAGCGCTATTAGGGCCTCCGAACAGTTCCCCGAGTAACGCTACGTCTACCGGCTTGCCGCAAGATATATTATTCACGGATGAGCTAGACGTAAACTAGCGCGGCGCCAATCCCAAGCATAACGATCCGCTAGTCTAGCCTTAGTGCACACGAGAGTATAGCGGCCGTATCCCATGTCCCGCTCGGCGACCTAGCCTACTACCTCGAGCGCCTCGCCGATATCGCCGTCGAGAATATATGCTAGTCTACTAAGTACACCGGCCCGCGTCTTATCGATAGAATCCGGCGCTAACTCGACTAGTATATACGTAGCCGTTTCCTTTCTATAGGGACTTTCTCGGGTCGTATAACGTGATTACACCTAACAAATGCATTCTAGTTAAATAATATCACGACCACGATCATATACCAGAACCTATTATATATAATTATAATAGGTCCACTAATACGTTCCTAATAGGTTCAGGCTAAAGAGGCCCTTCCTATGGCTAGATTACCTTAATCTTATCGTACTAGGCTACCGAGCTTAATGTGGCTCTCAATAGTAAACGAGAAACGGTTAAACGGAAGCGCATCCGCGATATACCATAGGCCGACATCCCTTTAAAGGAAGAATCACTAGAACCCGACCTATTTCCACTCCTCAAGAGGAAGACATAGTATCCGTAGTATATTAGCGATAAAGCTATATCCGCTAAGGATAGAACTTTCTTATACTGCTAGCCTACCGTGATAAATAACTACTTTAAGCGCGAGCACCTAGATACGATAAAGGAAATAGAGCGAGATGGCTTTATCGTCTATAGTTACCCGAAGTATAAGCAGGCGGATTATAAGTTAAAGTACCTTAAACATTTTCGGAATTATATTGCGCGGGTTTACGGTATCCTACTTAGGCCCTCGCGATAATAGGTCGCGAACTTTAGTTATAGTCTATACTGCCGCTTATAGATCTATGTTATTGTTTAATACCACCTACATCTATATAGTTTGCTTTTTGCAACCACTAGCAAATTCTCATAGGACGCATGTGAAAGAGCACTATAATACTCGGTAGTTAGGTAGTGTATTAGCCGTCCTAGGTAACGTATGCTAGGAAAGACCCGTGAGCCCTAGGCGGAGTCCGCTAATAGAGGATAGGACCTAAGCGGTAGCCTTTATCGGCTACCTAGTGGTACTACGTAGTATATTAACCATGCCATAGCAATAGATGCTCGAGTGTAGTTAGAGTTAATAGTGCTAACCGCCCCGTGGCAATAGGTACTAAGAAACATAGAACTAGGTACCCGCTATTATTACGACGAGGCACGTCTAAGAATAAGTAGCTAACTATCGCACGTTCGGTGAGTTTATATTAGCACGGTCGCCTTTCGCTACGAAAAAGAGGGCGGTTTACTTATCCTTTATGTTATCGCCATAGTCGGCTAGCGTTAGCCGTTCTGCTTCAAATCTAGCTAAGAGGCCGTCGTAGAATTTAGCTATCTCGTCGGCGTCGCAGAGCTACGGTATCGGCCCGCAAGCAGTATAGTTAACCTATCGAAGGAAGAGAACGGCTATAATACGGTCGATAATACGACATACGTTAATAGTAATATCGCGAAATAGTATATCCGTCGAAACTAGGTGTCTTTATATAGCTACAAACGTATCTAAACTAGGTTTAGTGACTTCCCTGAGCATATACTAAGTAGCCCTGAGCGTGTCCTAAGTAGCCCTAAGCGCGTCCTAAGCATCCCTGAGTAGCCTAAGCATAGCCTAAGTAAAGCGGTAGAAGGTGTAATAGCATATGGCTAGCTTAGAAGAGCTATAATTAGCGACTATACTAATACTATACGAAGCCAAAATGCGCTTCCTAGGGTTAGAAAACGAAACGGGATACGACGCTAGAAATACTATAGATTTAGCGGGATCTTAACTATTATTCATGGTCGTAATAAGGAGCGAATTCCGTGATATAGCCTAACCTTCCTAGAGGCGCAATAGCAATAGAAGTTATATTGCCTAAGAAACGTAATAGGATAGGCGATAACTTTACGAGGGCAACGCATCGCCTAATAAGAAGATATAATTAAATAAGCTACCGCTACGACGCTAATATCTATATCGTCGTATAGCGGAAGTGTCGGCACTATAACTATAAGTCTACGGACGACCTTACTTTTCCTATATCCGCTATTAAGCTTGTTAGTATAGCTAAAACTTAGACCTAGATACCCGCTAACTCTTTTCAAGGATAAAGTTTATCCGCTAGCTCTTAGGAGAACGCCGGTAGATTTTTAGGGTTAGCATAGTTTATAGGAAGGAAGAAATAATTAATAACACCCGCACGAATAGCTTCGCTATAGATAAGAGTTAATATTGCCATACTTACCCTCGAGACGACCGTTTCGCCTAGTATTTACTAGGGCATATTAAGTAGCGCTTATTCGTTATATCTTCCTTTAAAGAACGGTACTCTGCTATATAGAATAATCTAATTCATGCCTCTAGGTATTCGTCGCTATTAATATCCTATAATCTAGCCAAGGGATATTAATTATACGTTGCTATACGTATATACCTCGGACCTAGCTAGCGAGTTAATAGTAAGCCTGAATTATACCTAATATTAACTTATCTATCTTCTTAGCCCTAGCCCAGGAGTCGGCAAGATATATGTCCGCTAATATAGGAGAGATATAAGATAATAATAATAACTAATAGGGGATGGTGCCTTCGTGGCAATAACTAATAGCGACTTACCGGTCGGATAGCCGTACCCGATATCCCGAACTATAATAGGATGTTGCAATAACATGTGATACTAACGAGCATTGGTTATAGAAACGCAATAGCTGCTCACCCCCTGTTTCCTATATTAGATAAGGTAGCGGCCCGCGGAGCTTAGAGGATTAGTTATTATATCGTCCTACTTACTATAGAGAATAGTCCGTACTATAGTATAGTATACGACGTATATTAGATAGAATAATTAATAAGCGTTAGATAGATATTAGGGTCTACTTATATCGCGTAGCGTGACTATTAGCGTCTATTAAGCTCCCTTGCTTTGCCGCCCTAAGCCTAGTAGTCCGTGTTATAGATGCGGACTGCCTTAGTATATAGAATTTGTAGCTAATAGTATGCTTGCATTAACGCTCGTGAAGCACCGACTTTAATTATCCTATTAGTTATACTAGTCCTAGCGAGGTCGAGTCCAATCTAAGCTAGCAAGCACTAGTTTATTTATCTTATAGACGTTCGGCGCTACTACTATAAGCTACGAGTAGCCTAAAATAGCTTTTTATTTAAGCACTGGAACCTAGACGCTAGAAGGTCGCTATATACGTCTTAGTCTATGCCCGTTATCTATCATAGCCTCTATTAGCTATCCGCTTCTTCGATATCTATATAGGAATAATAAGCGTCGCGTCGTCGCTATAAGCAGAAATACTAAAAGGCGATATTATAACTACCGCTTATAAGCCTCCCTCGACTAGGATCGCAATATTATTAGAGGCAGAGTATATTACCGGTATTCGAACTCGGTTAAGGGGTAAAGCCGATAGCACTATATCGATATCTATCTTATTCGTGTTATTAGCAACTAGCCCCTAGCCGAGGTAGAATCTCTATATAACCGATATGCCTAAGAAATTAGCTCTTAGACTCTGCAATTTAATAATTATTATAGAGGAATACTTATCGGGCTCTCCTTTAATAAAGCCTATCTAACTTCAAAACTCCTTAAAGTCTTGCGAGGCAATTGCATCGAGCTAGAGTATATCTCTATTTAAATATAAGCAATGCGAATCCCTTGCTATTATCGAAGACCTTTTAACTTACCTAAGAGAAGATAACGACTCAAAACGATCTCTATAGCCATGTCGCTTTCGCCCGAGTTTGCATAGGCCGAGATTATAGAGGGGTCTTCCTATCGAGGGAGTCGAGCATTAGGCGCAGGTTAGAGATAATATACTACTCATATCTCAAAGGAATAGCTATAAGCGAAATAGCGAAACTTATTAACGCTAAGATAAGCTATTAACACTATATATCACGGGCTATTAACGTTATCACAAGCTATTAAGCTTACGGCATTACCAATAGCCTCACTCACGGAGGCATCCCTTTTTTTACATATATAATAACCGTTATTTCCCATTTAATTAGATAGAAATCAAGCTCTCTTATTCTATAATTCTAAATATATCCTAACGGTTAATAAAACTAAGGTATCGAAAGCACTATTATTAATAAATGTTTACGTTATCGATATAATCGAAGATAGTTCTAAGGGTAGTCTTCTCGCGATACGGCGTCCCGGCCAGGATAATCTTATCGAAGCCTATAAACGAGACGAGGCTATAGGAAGTAGGCGCAGTACTATGGATTCTAGCTCCGCCCAAGACTAAAGACACTAAGGAAGGGGCTATAGACTACGGTCACCAGCCGCGTAGAGCAGCGAGCAGGCGATAGACTAGCTCACCTAGTAAGTGTAGCGCCGGGGGTTACTACCGTAGCTATAGACCTATAGCGGTTTACAAGACATAACTTAATGCGTTAGACGCTCCTCTAGGCTAGGTTTAAATACCGCCTACGAAAGCGCTTGCCGTATAGCACGGCCTCTACTATGCTGCCGAGTGGCGTAGAAGGGCTAGAAGCCACGGTTAATATGGAAAATATGATAAGTTACCTTAGTCTGCTTTATCCTCTCGACCTTAATACTCGTCACACTCCCGAATAGCGGTTTAGAGACGCATATCGGCTATATACGATATAGTGGGTATAAGGTAGGTGCGTGGCTCGGCCGTCTAGTCTACTATTAATGCAAGTAGCAGTTATTCCGCTATATGCCTCCCTTTTAGTTAACGATCGTTATAGACGGCCCTTGTACGGAAGAATGTAGAACGCCTGTGATACCTCTAATTAATCGCGAAGCACCTAGTCTAGTTAGTATTGTGGCTCGGTCCGGCAACGATAAATGTTATGTGCCGACTTATCGGGGGATGCGTCGTAGTTGTAATAACCTTCCGTCACGCGATAAGTCCGCTTCTAGTAATTTGCCGCGGTAGTAGAGGTCGTGATTCAAAACTAGATAGTGTAATTTAAGCCGTGGTATATAGTATAGCAGGCCGTTAGCACTAGAAAGTTCAGTTTAACCACGTTATTAAGCAAGCTCAGGCGCTATAGCAAATTCGAGGGGTTAGAGCTAATTTTAGAGCAAGGTCTTAGCCGCACACGCCAAACCGCACCCTAGTCCTGGCATAGGGGAGCAAGAAGTGGCTCTTTAAAGCGCCGACCTAGCACGGGCGCCATAACGGGGGTTAAGGCAGGGGTTTTGCGGTAGGGCATATTATTAGGCGTAAGGTAGAGTATCGGTTGCCCGCACGATTCTAACCAAACCCTAGATACTATGTTTGCTAAAGTCCCCGAAGGCGTAGTCCACACGCCCCGAGTTCCTTACTATAGATGCCGACTTTCTCGGCATAACGACGCTCTTCGCGCTACCCGAAGAGGGCCATAAAGTCAAGTAAGGATCCGTCTTCTAGCGACGGCGTGTGCTAATTATCCTAGTATCGTTGCTATCTCGGGCCTCGGTAGCCATGCGTTCGGGTCGTTTAAGGATAGAGGTGGGGAACACATATGGCTACGAGACGTTCTGCCGCACGATCTCAGGAGCGAGGGTACCGACAGGCCGATAGCGCGACTCATAATATATAGATATGAGTCGGCGGTTACGGAGAGTTAAAGCATATAAATTTAGAAGACTTAGCAACGGCATTTCATAATAGTCCGTTAGCCTCTTCTCCATAGACAAAGCCTATCCTCTTCATTACCCATAGCTTAAGGGGGCTAATTATAACAAGGGCCCTAGGGAGACTGGACGCTCGGGATATACCTATCCAGGATATGGGAAATCCTTGGGATGAACTAAGGGAAGTACTATAGCTATAGGTTAGAGTCATGATTAGGCGGCTAGCGTATAAGAAAGCAAGGAGTATTAGGCATCTACTTAGCTAGCTTAAGGCGAATAAGCATAGAGTAGAAATACGATAGAGAATATTACCAAATCCATATCGACCTTAGCAAATCCGGGCATTAAGATATTCTCGAAGAGTAGGAGGGACTCTACTATCGACCGCATAGGCCTTTATCGCCCGTTGCGAGACAGCCTCGAACTTAGCATGGCAGACTATAGGATTAAGAAATAATATATACGGGAAGGAGAGTTACTAGTATGGAACGACGATAGTGGGAGAATCGAACCCTTCTATAAAATCCGCAAACACGTTAGACGATTAGGACGGCTTCTTAGAGCGGCCCAAGACTCACCCGCCGATATAAATAAACATCTTATAATTATATTCTATGATCTTCTCGCCGATATCGGATTCCGCGAGGTACTTGCATTCTCCTTAGTTAATGCTACTAAGTAGCTTACTAAAGTATTCGCACGAGCTATTATATAACGGTGGGAAGGACTAGTGCTGAAAGGTTATAACGACCCTTACTTCACCTCTAGTTATAGCAAATCATTCATCAAGCTCAAGAAAGACTATATTCCAGGCCTCGGTAATACTACGGACTTTAATATCGTCGGCGGAAGCTATAGCGCGGAAGATAAGCAAGAGATAAGAATTAGCAAGCTCTAGTAGACTTTATTTTATATCGGATACCTAGATAATAAAGATAAGGTCTGCCGCTTTAATGCTAAGCCAAAATTTCGTATTATCGATATTATTAATAGATATAGCATCTCGAAAGACTATATAGTATATCTTAACTAATATAGATACTTCACGCAAATTCCCTTCGTTAAGTCTACGCTAGATTTTAACTAGTCTTAGAGCCTAATCGCGGACTACGCCCGAAGGCGTTGTTTAAACATCCGTTTATAGTAAAACTTATAAGAGTATAATATATTTCCTAAGTTTTATTATAATCTCCTCAAAGCCTATACTATATAGCGTCCGTTTTTATTTTACCTCTACGTTTTCTAGCTCTACGGGGTCTCGTAGGGTTTATTAGCTAGCAAACTTAAAGGCTATTCTCTAAGTATTCTAAGTCCTATCTACGGCGGCTAAAGCAATGCCTGCTAGCACGAGGTATTCGAACGCGTGCAGACCCTCGAGGGCCACGGTAGCCAGGTTACCTCGGTCGCCTTCTCGCACGACTCGGCGCTTATAGCCTTAGTTTTAGACGTTTATATAGTAAAGACCGGGTATTACTATATATATAATTATGCCGCTAAGGTTAAGTCTACTATCTAATTTCCTAGGAAGGGCTTTAGTTTCTCTAGCTCAACGGTTAAGAGAACTCTACGCATAAACCCCTCTTTAGCCGTTCCTACCTCTATATAAGAGCCTCGGAGGCTACACGGCGTGAACCACTGTAGCTAAGCTAAAATAAAGCGTAGCCAAAACTAGTCTAGCCCAGAGACCAACGATAGGGATAGACAGCCATCACAGGGGTAGATAACTATAGGCGTTAATATAGCCCCACTTCTACCACACCCTCTTCTACTATACTATCTTATACTCCCTTGCCTCCTATAGATATATTTATATTATTATTAGTCGTCTAAAATCGTATGATTTAGTATAGTAGGCTAAGAGCACTAGGAAATAATCTAGACTAGCTAACCGAGTCCCCTTAGAGGATATGCGATCCGCTTATAGCTATTCGCGGCGTTAACGAGATTTAGATTATATAAGGCGGGCAACCGCTTAGCCAGTTCGAACGTCTAGGTTAAAAGTCGTTTGCGCCGTTCTTTACTTCTTATATTCCTTTATGCGTCGTGCCTAGCTAACGTTATATTTTATCTACCTAGGCGGTCCTGTATTATAGGGCTATGGCGTATTAATAGCCCATCCTTTATATATAACTACGATATAGAAGCCGCTTCGGTAGGTTAATAACGCCCCGTTCGCTATTGCTTTAAAATAGAATATAAATATGCTTGAAGATAACCGATTCTAGCATTAGCTACGCATTAGTAGCGGTGGGTAGACCTCGTTTTACGAGCACTCCAAACCCTCTTTTAACCATATAAAAAAATATAGCTACTATATAATAGAACAGGGCGCCTCTAGAAAATAGTAGACTATAGCAAAAGTAATCTACAAAGACTCACTTAGTAGTAAATAGATAGTGACTTAATGCTACTTTGCAATTAGTTAGTGCGATTCTATTATAACGCATGGTGTCTGATCTATCCGCGACTAGAGGGCTTTCGAGCATAAGCGCGAAGTTAACGTACCGACCCAATAACGGACGCCTCAATAGCTTCTCAATATCCATAAAACGCAATAATACGCCGCTATAAGGAGAAATAAAAAAAGACTTCGTTTCCGTTTATTTCAATATCTAAGTATCTACTCCTAACTATGCGCTGCTATTAAGTAGGCGTCCCCTAATAAAATTAGCTTTATCGATTGCAAACCAAGCCCTGCCCTTCGAAGTAGCTAGCAACCGCGCAGCGAGTATCGAATATTTTAGGGCTATATCCCGCTTTATCCGTCCTCCGCAACGCCCTAGCGAAGCGCACGGATGGCGTTCGCTAAACTAAGCCTCGACGTATTACTACTCGTAGCTAAGAGGCTATGTAACTTCGACCTCAACGCCCTATCTCGAACGAATAAGCAGATTCACATAGCGGCCAGCCATATTCTCTACACTCGCGATATATAGAGGGACCTTGTTATATCTATCTAATAGGCATTTTAGTAGGACAACGAGTAAACCATCGAGAGGGCTATTCGAACGAAAATAGCCAGCAACGAGGCTAGTAAAGAAGCCTATAGAGAAATTACTATATCGCTTCTCGGACCGCTAATCCCGAGTAGATAGACTATCCTTACTTTTGCTATCTAACGAGGCTAACTTAATATCGTTCGATTACTACTCTACTATAGATTTAATATTAACGAGGCAACGAAAGAGGGCTATACCGCGCTCTATATAGCTATTAACAAGGAGAAGGACGAAATTATCACGGCCTTATTAAATTCTAGACGTCGTTATACCGATACTTCGCCACTCTTCCTAGCATTAAGGAACAGGCGTTAGTAGGCTATCGAGGCCATGATTAGGCGGGGCTTCGAGGCAAATAAAAAGAAAGGAGAAGAATCGCTTCTCGAGCTTGCGATCAATCACTAGGAAGAAGAACGGGTTCGCCTGCTCCTAGAACTTAGTATCAACGTCGACTACCTAAGCAAAGATCGTAGTAGAACGCCACTTATGCACGCCGTCGCAAAAGGATAGGTTAGGGCTATGAAGTTGCTTTTATAAAAGGGTGCAAGCGTTAACTCTCGCGACTCTTATAGGACGACGCCACTGCTCGAAGCCGTCGTCTAAGGGCACGTTAGCGTCGTGGATACGCTGCTTTATAACGGCGCTAACGTAATATCACGAGATAAGCTCGGTAATTTTCCTCTTTTGCTTATAGCTTTGCATAGGAATGTTTAGATTATTCATAGGCTTTTGAAAACCCGCGATATCGGCCTTGAATCTTATAGCATTAATAGCCGCACGCCACTCCTAAAAGCCATCGTAAGAGGGCACGTTAGCGCTGTTAACGCACTGCTTAATAACGGAGCTAACGTAACGTCACGAGACAAGTTTAGCGATATTGCTCTTTTGCTTATAGCTAGGTATAGGAATATTTAGATTATTTATAGGCTCTTAAAGGTTCGCGGCGTTAACCTTAAATCTTTCGATACTCATAGCCGCACCCTACTCCTAAAAGCCGTCGCGCGAGGGCATGTTAGAGTCGTTAACGCACTGCTTAATAACGGCGCTAACGTAACGTCACGAGACAAGTTCGGCGATACTCCTCTTTTACTTATAGCCGGGCATGGGAACATTTAGATTATTCATAGGCTCTTAGAAGATAGCGACGTCAACCCTAACTCTCGTAATAATAATAGTCGAACACTACTCTTAAAAGCTATATCCAAATAGCAACATAGCGTCATTAACGTACTCCTTAATTCGAACGTTGCTACTACATATATTAATAATTTCGGTTACATAGCAGTCTCTCTTCGAAATCCTTAGTAGGGAACGTCGCTAACCTTCTCCTTTAGAAAACAAGTACACCAAGCATATTTCTACGCCAAGCCGCTAAAATAGGTAATATAAAAATAGTTAATTACCTACTAAAAGCGGGTCTACCTCTAGATAAAAGAGACTTAGACGGGCGCATAGCCCTTTCGTAGGTAGCTTATCAAGGACACGAAAGAGTTATTGAGCTACTGCTCAAAACTAGGGCTATAGGCGTTAATTCAAAAGATCACAATAGCCAAACACCTCTTTTTTTAGCCGTAGAAAAGAACCATAGCCGCATTATTCGTGCGCTTGTGGGCGCCGGTGCTAACGTAGATCTAAAAGATAACTCGGGACGAACACTATAATAGTAGCAACGAGCCTTAAACCCAAAACCCGCTAGGGGACTGCCGCGACAGAGTCGAAGTAGGAAGCGGAAACTTCGAGCCGAATAATATAAACGCAATTATTAGTCTAGAAAATAAGGCATAGGTTCCGCTCGTATCGCGTAGAACTTTATTCTAGTATACTCTCGTGGATTCTTACTAAGCCATTATCTATTATATTAGGTCCTAATATAAGAATTTCTAGTCCGTGCGCGCCTCCCTAATTAATTATTAGGTCCAAATATAAGAGATAGTAGCCCATATACACGATAATCCTATATCACGAGGCGTGCTTCTCTAGCCACTAGGGAGGCACTATTAGGGATAGCGCTCTCGATATAATAGTCGCCGAGTACGAAGCGCATACACCCTTTACTACTCTAATATAGCGAAACTTAGCCGTATCGCTTATAGCCCTTAGCATTATAGCATCTCATCTCCCGGGACATAGGCCGCTCGCGATCGGGCTGGCTTTCTCATTATAGCAGAGACTATGAACTATTTGCAACTATTCTAGTTATATCCGTTAAAGTAGCATCGTCTTCCTCGCCTATCGCGCCCGCCGCCTCGATAGCGGGTATAAATAAGAAGCGTGTTACCGTGTCGTTCCTTCTAGCCCCCATAAACACTCCCTACGGGGCTTGCTTAGACTTTATGCGAGAATCTCCGTTATTCTCTAGTAGTTCCTCGGCTACTAACGACGGGTCGCTCCGCGGCTTAAGCTCTATTTTTCTTCATTAGCTCTCTTTCTCCTAACGCACTCTTTTCAATACTCGATTAAGTTTTAACTCTTCCGTTGCCTCTCTTTTAATTATCGCAGAGTAGCCCGTCGCTGCTATTCTTTCTTTATAAGCAGTTCTAACTACATTTAGCTCTATCTAACTTTTGCCTACTCGGCCGCAATAAGAGCCCTGAGCCGGTCTAATCTTATCCCCTTAATCTCAAACTCTCGTCTTAGCGCAATTTATGGCCGGCTATAAATATCACGCAACTATTAATCGCGACCCCTCTAAATCTACGAGATAGATAACCTTCCCGGGACTACCTATATTATAGCGCGATATATCTCCGCTATATAACCGCTAGACGCTATATTCCGATAGCGTAGCACTATCAAAGACCTCGCGAGGTGCGTCTAGATATTCATCGCGTTATTTCATACTACGATAACCGCCGTAAACTCGAAGATCTCTCCTAGCCAAGCTACCCTCCGAGCCTATATAGATAGAGGCATATCAGTAAGTACCTATACCGCATAGAAAATTACGAGTGTATTATATAAGTAGCGCGAGCCGCCCGCGTTAACGAGATAGCTCCTCTATGTTACTATATTATAGTCTAGTATACCGTTACCTATGCCGGTATCCCGTAACGCCGTTTACGGCTATATTTAACGGATTTGGCAGCCTATAGTATTCTAGAGGTAGTTGGTTTAGGTAGTGCCGATTATTGCTTCTATTCTACGCGGTAGAGGTAGTTATTAGCTAATAACTTCGAAGTGCCTACTAATAGCAATCGTATTACAAGGGGCTCGGCTAGTATTTATTTAAAAAGCAGGTGCCGTGGTATATAGTATATTATCTATCTTTATTAATATCTACCTGCAGGCTTAATTAACCATGCTTCTAGCTGCCTAGAGATATATCCCTCTCGAGATCCTTTAGCATATTGCCGCTCTTTCTAATATTCCTCCCAAGGTCGCGCACTCGCTTCGTTTTTCTCTTCTAGCGCACGTTAAGCAAAAGTATAGAGTATGGGGCGTAATTTTTAAAAGCTACGAGTGGGTAGATGAGGCTTTACGCGCTAGCGATAAACCTATTCTCGTTAGGTACGATTTACATAAACTTTTAGAATATAATATAAGAATCTCGGAGCCCACGTACCTAGCACTCGTTACCTTATCTTTCGGATACTAGGCTTTATTAATAAAATGCCTACGAGACTATATCATTCACGAATATAGACGCACGAGTAGCTATTATAATATTGCCTTCCATAACCATAATATCACGCTAAGCATTCGATATCTAAATGATCCCACACCACTAAAGCCCATTAATGTTAGGTGGCCTGAATTACTAAGTATATCTACCTCGGATAGTCGACGCTTAGCTTACTAGTTTTAGGGGAAGAAAGTTAAGAGCATAAACGACGTAGTTAGTCTAGGTAGAAAAGTAAAGAGTAAAGACTCTATTTCGTTAATTTATATAATTAGCGTCTTATATCCTAATAGTAACTAGAGAGATATCTTATTCTATAGGGCTCTTATAGGGGATCTCTTTATCTAAGGAGACAATACTATAGAGTAGCGGTACTGCGGAGACTATAACCGTTACTTTTAAAGAAGATTATGCGGGGTTTTGCAAAGGCCGAGGATAGATACGTGCTAGGCCTATGCGATAAAGGGTCTGCTATTAGCACCCGATATCTTGCTTTAAGCCGCTACATAAGTTAAAATAAAGAACTCTCGACCTACTTCCGCTTTAGAGAAACCGTCACGGTATATATATCATATAGCTAGCTATAGTATCCGTGGCTCTGTTATCTACGGGTGGGCTCGTGCTATAGCGTACTCTAGGGGCCGAAAGGTATTAGATTAATACCGGCTGTCCCTCGGATAGTTAAACGATCCCCCCCCCCCCCGGGGTACCTAGAATTATCCTATAAGATTCTATACTAGTTAATTACTTAATATTAGGCTATAGCAGAGACCGGAAGATTATAAGATAAATTATTAAAGAACTTACACGAGGAAACTATAGAATACTTTAAACCGTAAACTATATCGTATACGTCTAGCTTTTGGACTAAGGATAGGTTATAATATCGGAACGGCCAGAATAACTCAATAGCCTATAAACTAGGCACTAGCCCTATAATCTCTAACAAGTGTTCAAAGCTTTACGCTAATTTTGCCCGTCCCGCGTCCTCGGCGTCCTTAAGCTCTGCCTTTACGAGGTCTAGCTCTCTAATAACCTATTAAGATAAAGTAACTTAAGTATAGCGCAAAAAGCTAATCGACTTATTAATAACTTTGAGATAAGTAGTATTCTTAATAAGCTAATACTTGCATGCCCTGCATAGATCGAAGACGTTATTGCATTCTCTATAGGGATCCGTAAGTATTATATTCATGCATTATACGAGTAACTTACATTATAAGGCAGTATAGTCTAGCTTATTCAGAGAGCTTCTATACTTCTTAGATAAAGCACGCGACTTCTATAGCTTCTGCCTTTATAGCCGCCTCTATAGCCGTCTTTATAGCCGTAAGTCGGTACTTCTCTATAAGAGCAGGCAGAGAGCCTCCACGGGGTTATATTTAGATAATATAGTAGAGAGATATTCTTATAGATGTGTTAGATAACCTGTTAATCGTTTTACGGAGAGCGTTAATGTCTAGAGGGAGCCTTGCGAAATCCATGATAGCGGTTTAGGCTAGGACCGAGTACTACGGGAGCTTGGCCTTAGTTCTAGAAGGTCCCGCCTTATATAGTAGGGTCCGTTATAAGTGTTAGAATCTTTAAAAATAGGCTACTTTCCTGCCGAATATGGCTTAATAGGTTAGATAATGCGAAAATGCGAGTTTTCTATAACGGCTGGTTTTGGACACGGTCGCAGAAATGCTATAGGTATTTTAATATTAGGAGACGCGCAAGAATTTAGATTCCTTACTATAACATAGTAGCGGTTTATCCTAATAGTAAGGCGGCTACTTATATTATATTTAATTTATATAAACCGGTTCTGACTTATATAGGCGTTATCTTAGGCGCGGGTTATTAACCAATACAACTTCTCTATATATCTAACATTAGTGTAAAAAGATATATATCCTATATAAGAGATACGGCTAGGCGAAATCTATAATAAGGTTTATCGTCCTATTATAAACGGGACTAGGGTTTCGATTAAAATTACGATAAATACCGAAGTTAGCTAGTAATACGATAACTCTCTACGCATTAGCACCTTTAACTTAAGCCCGCTAACGCAATTTAAGTACGCATACATCCCTTCGCAACTCCCTACGGATCTATACTATAATATATCATACGTAAATGATATCGAACCGTAGCAGTTCTATAGCTATGGATTCGAACTTTAGTCGGGTTTAGTAGATTGCGTGCCTATATCCTATAGGCTAAATTACGACGCTTTCTATCCTAGCGTTTATAACTAGCCTTATAACAACTACGCAATAAAGGGATACTATAGTAATATAGAACTAAGTCTTATTTTATATAGTAGCAATTAGATATAGATGCGATAAAACTTTACTCGCTCGGTACTCGTCGTTCTCGCAAAACGTACACCTTGCCTATATATTGCTTAGAACAAAGCCTAATCTACTTTAGCCCCTTTTCGATACTTAATTCGCGATAATATATAAGAACCTGTCGATTAAGTTAGTTTACAGAGGACATATGTTACGACCCAGGCTAACGGGCCACGGGATGGGCCGGCTGTGCAGGCGCTAGTGCGGGCTGCACGGAACAATAGTCGGAACGATTAACCAATGAACGGTGGATCGGTGCGATCCACGGGATAGATCGTGCGATCCATTAGATAGATTATTAACGATCTATGGATTATTAGTAATCCATAGATCATAACGATCTAAGGGATCGTAGTAATCCCTAGGAGCGGCAGCGATCTATTACTAATATATAGGACCCCCCAATTTCCTCACCATAGTATAGATACCTCGCTAGCTTTCAATAATACTCTTTAGTTACGATCTACTATCCAGGACATTCGATCCATTACTATCGTAACAAGACTAGCCCAGTGCTACGCCCTAACCTCACCTACTAATATAAACCTGCCGGTTTATCCCTTAGGAACCCAAACCGTTACACATTAAAAGCTCTTATTTAGAAGGTCATAGCGTTACCCTAAGCAATACTTAACACTATCGAAATAGCACCACTAACTAAACCTAGATCGAGCACTAACCCCTAAGGGAAGGCACCACTACCCCCTATAAAACCTACCGATAAAATGGAAATCTTAGACGACGAGTTAGATAACGATACCCCGGATACGAATAAGGAACTCTAGGATAAAGTCCACCGCCTTTAGCGACAAGTCAATAACTTAGTCGCCCTCTAGGAGGAATAGACTAAGATATACTAAACCTAGGTCAACGAGCTCCATTCCCTCGCTAATACCGCTATTAAGGGAAAGGACCCCAGAGAGGTCCTCAAGCTAAAAATACCCTAACCCTTTAACGGCACTATAAGAATACTCTAGCCATTTATTACTCAAATACGAGCATACTTTATATACTTCCTAACCTAGTTTCGCCACGAAATAGCGAAAGTGCACTTCGTAGCCGGAAACCTTTCTAGCTTAGTAGCTATATAGTTTAAACTAACCCTACGCGATTTCGTCGCTAACGTAGCAATAGGGGCATATAAACTAGAAACCAATAAGATCCTTAATAACTACTACGAGTTCGAGGAAGCCTTACGATAAGTATTTAGGAATATAGACGAAGAAAGGGACGCTAAGAATAAACTTAATAATCTCCGATAGAAAGGATCCGCGTTAGATTACGCGGCAACCTTCTAATAAATCATTTCGAAGATTCTATAAGAATAGACTCACCTAATAGGAGCCTTCTATTCGGGATTAAAGGAGGACGTTAAGGACGAACTCTATAAAGAAGAGCGACCCAATACCTTAGCCAAATACATCGCTATAGCTATACGCATCGACGATAGATAGTATAAGAGACGCGAAGAGAGGAGGTACGTAAGAAAAGGGTAGAATAGAAACCCTACCCGCTACTTTAGTAACTCTCGATAAAAGCATAAAGAACCTATTATACGCTATAACAACTCTAGTCTAGGACGAATAGACTTAGACATAATATAGAAAACCAAGCTAAAGGAAGGCAAGAAATACTATAACTACGGGAAGTTCGGATACTTCGCCCGCGAATATAAATAACCTAAGAAGATTAGATAGAAGCTAATACCGGAAGGTAAGAAGTACCTTAACGCTACTAATAAGGAACTAGTTAACCACGATAACCTAAACTAGACCGCGTGCTATAATAATAACTATAACACGCACCTCTTAGATAAATAAGGTAGCGGATAGTTCCCTAGGGAACTAAAAGGAAGCAGAACTATCGCTATAATAGGAAGACGAGGAGTCTCTGGGTTACGAGGCGTAACCGATAGACGAAGGCTTAAACAATAACAAAATAAATATATAGAATTCCTATATCTAGGAGGAGTATCTAATAAATAGATACGATAAAATAGAAAGAAATTCTAGGAAGATATACGCTAATTACACTAGATCGAACGATAATATCGCTACTAAGAAGAAGAGCGATATAGAATAATCGCCGAAGCAAAATAATAATTATAGTTAATAGAAGAAGAAGAAAGGCTAGAGATATTTAATAACGCGAAGTAATACTCTAAATCTAATAACGAATAGAGCATTAACGATACTAGCTCCGAAGACGAAAACTATACGCCTAGCATAACCGAGGACGGATAATTAAAAGTACCGATACTCTATCGGGAAAACGCGACCCTCGGAGCCTTGCTTAAAGGAAAGGAAATATTAAATAACGATATAGAAACGAGCGCTATAACCGATATCGGTATATAAATAGAGCCAGAACCTCTTATAGAGATATAATAATCCGCTCTTATCTAATACGAACCCGCGCCTAAAGGCAGAGACTACGCTATTACTATTATCGCGACTAACACGATAAACGCGATCGCAAGAGACGCACACCCACAAATAGAATATAAAGATAATCCTAAGGTTATACCTAGGCATAAGTTATATACGTAAATTTCATAGGCCTTATACATCTACCTAGATTATTAAATATATTTCCGAACTAAGGCACGACACGACGTATTCCCCACTAGGTAGAAGGGACACGCCGTTATTAACTTATATATATTAAATAACCTATATAAATAAAGGGCAACTACGCGATACGTATCGCATAAGGTAATTATCCTAGAACTAAACGAAAACATACCCCTTAAATACCAAAGCGATTAGTTAATTAATAGGATATATATATTACTCACTTACTATATATATACCTTTAGGAAGGTATAGGAGTAGCACCGATATATATAGCAAGGATATCCTATTACTCGATAAATTATCCACGCACCGATATACGATAGAGAAAGTTATAGGGATTGCCCCTTACTAGGATACCCTAAATATATAAGAGAAAAAGCATAAGAATAGCATATTAATATATAGGGAATACTAAAACCCTACGAAATATATCGATAAATAATCGACGAATAATAGCAAGAAGGATATATTAGACCTATCTAAATAGCGCTAAAGCATTAAAAGAATAAGGGACTTCTTAACATATATTACGAAAAATCGGTATTATAACCCGAATACTACTAGAAATATATAGTTAATTACGAGAACGCTAATTATAGGAAGCATAAAGAGGACTCTAAGGAGATCTAGCATATGCTCGAGGAAATACGCTAAAATAACTTTAACTTCTAGAACGCAAGAGGAAAGCTAGGACATAAGCATTAGTATAACGAACTAAAGAAGCTCATCGACAAAGAAAAATCAGACTAGGATTTAAAAAACAAGGCACGCTATCTATAAAAGGGCTATAGACTAGCATATAATAAAGAGATCCAAGGACCCTATATATAATAGAAATAAGTTATAGTAATAAAACGGTATTAGATGTCTAGATTATAGGATATCGTATATAAGTATTATTAGATAGTAGCGCGATAGGCAATTATATTTCACTAAGAGTTATAAATTATTACCGACTCCTATAGACGTAAAAGGAAGAGCTATATACGCTCTAAAATATCGAAGGAGAATCCTTTAAGTATAATAACGGAATTATCGATATAGAGATTAATTACCTCGATATCTTAATTTAAGGACGACGAGAATAAGCTAACTTCGACGTTATAGATATATTAGGGCACGACCTAGTGCTAGGATACCTATAGCTATAGGGAAGTAACCCGATAATTAACTAGAGGATAGGCTAACTACGTTAGAACGAGAACGCAGCCCCCTAAGATTAGAAGATTAGAAAAGAAGTAAAATTTCACGACGACTTAGTTACTAAAGCAAGGATATATAAACTACCCCTCTTAAATAAGACATTATAGGCGATAAAGACCCAAGTAATAACTAATACGGCTCTATAACCTAGCATATAATATAAATAAAATAAAGGAAAGAACTAGAAGATCCGAAGAGTTATTACCGCTCTTAGGAGAGACCTCGAATAAATTAACGATAATATCGAATCGATAAACAATAGCCTATCGGAAGATAGAATAAAGAACATTCTAATAGAATACTATAGGTATAAATAACTATTCGAGGAAGAACTCGAAACAGGACTACTAGAACATAGTTAATAGGATTATAAGATCTACCTTAAAGAAGGAATAATACCCTTATTCTATAAAATATATAACCTTAACGAAAAGTAACTCGAAACGCTACGCGACTATATCGACGAAAATCTAAAGAAAGGATATATATAGCTATTAATATCCAAAGCAGGATATCTAGTTATATTCGTCCTAAAGAAGAATAGAAAACTCTAACTTATTACTAATTACTAATATATTAACGCCGATACTATTAAAGACCGTATACTACTACCTCTTATCTCGGAGATAAAAGATAGGTTAGCTAGTATAAAGTAGTTTACGGCGCTCGACCTTAAAGGAGCCTATAACCTTATTAAAATAAAAAAAGGACACGAATAGATAATAGCTTTCCGGACGAAATTCGGACTATTTAAGTACTTAGTAATGCCCTTCGGGCTTACTAATACGCTAGTAACCTTTTAGCAAATAATCAATAATATCCTACGCGAATATCTCGATATATTCATAGTAGTATACCTCGACGATATCCTAATCTTCTCGAGAAATTTAGAAGAATATAAGGAACACGTTTATAAGGTACTATAAGTACTCTAGAATACGAAGTTACTAGTTAAGCTAGAGAAAAGCAAGTTCTATATATAGGAAATAGACTTCCTCGGATATACTATTATCCTAGGGGAAATATAAATATAATAAGATAAGATTAAGGTAATCTAGGAGTAGCTAACGCCTACTAACGTTAAGGAAGTTCAGGGTTTTAATAGATTCGCTAACTACTACCGATACTTTATTAAGGGAATAAGCGTATATACGATACCGCTTTATAACCTAACGAAGAAAGAAATAACCTTTATATAGAAACTAGAAACTAAATAAGTATTTTAGAAGATTAAGGATCTAATTACTTTAGAACTAGTCCTTACTATCTTTAACTTAGAGTTATAAGTTAAACTCGAAATAGACGCCTCTAACTAAGGGTTAGGAGCATAAATCGGATAGCGAGATAAGAATAGGAAACTAAGGCCAATAGCGTTCTATTCTAAGAAACTATCCGGCGCCGAACTTAACTACCCTATCTACGATAAAGAATTCCTCGCTATTATTAACGCCTTTAAGGAATAGAGATACTATCTCCTAGGAAGCAAGTATAAGGTTAAGGTTTACACTAACTATAAGAATATCGCATATTTCGCTATAACTCAATAACTTAGTAGACGATAGATTAGATAGGTAGAATATCTCTTAGAATTCGACTACGAGATTATCTATCGCAAGGGATCTAAAAACGGACGAGCAGACGCTCTTAGTAGAAGACCTAATTATAGCTCGGGAGAAGCCCCTAACGCGGGATAGATCCTAGAGCTTAATAAGGAAATAGGCAACTACTAATAGAAATAACTAAACATAGTATTTAAGGTATAAGACGACGACCTAATATTCTAGAAAATTAAGGAATAGATAGAAGAATACGTTATATATATCTAAGAAATACCTAACGAATACGATATAGAATATTCTAATATACCTATATATAACGATAAGATATAGTTACTACTGCTATTACGGGAAGAAACTATTAAGGAGTTCTATAAATACCTAATATATAGATATTAAGGAATTAGGAAAATAATAGAACGAATACGACGAAAATTCGATTTTTCTAGAATAAAGGAAACTATTAAAGAGGTAATCGGTAAGTATGCCCTTTACGCACGAAGCAAAGCCTTACGATATAAACTATATAGAGAACTAAAACTATTACTAGTTCTAGTTAAACTATAGGACTCGATCGCTTTTAACTATATTACGAAGCTATTATTATTAAGGGAACCTATAATAAAGGTAGAATATAATAGTATCTTCGTAGTTATAGATCGACTTACTAAGTATAGGTACTTTATCCTATATAAGGAAGTAAGTAATATAGAAGATCTTATATATATATTCCTAAGGATAATCGTATATAATTATAGATTACTAAACGAGATTATCTCTAATAGAGGAACTATATTTACTACGAACTTCTAGCAAGCATTAATAGCTTAGCTTAGCACGAAATATAAGCTTAGCACGGCCTACTACCCTTAGACAGATAGGCAGACCGAACGGTTAAACTAAATACTTAAATAGTACCTTCGTTATTATATTAACTACGGATAGGACGACTAGGTTAAATGGTTACTAATAGTATAATTGGCTTATAATAGCTTAATTACGGAAGCTACGAAGGTTTTACTATCGTACGCTAACTTCGGGTATAACCCTAAAGTATACTAAGTTATACGACAAGGACTATAGGCAGAACGAGCTATACTCTAAGTAGATAAACTAAAGGAACTTTATGAAGAAATAAAGAAAGAACTCGAATATGTTAGATAAAGGATATCGATATACGCTAATAAAAAAAGATTAAAGGGACTAATCTTTCGGGAGGGAGATATAGTCTACTTACTTCGACGAAATATTAAAATAAAGCGACTAAGCGATAAATTAGATTTTAAGAAACTTAGACCGTTTCTAGTTAAGAAAGTTATTTCGATAACTAACTACGAACTTTTACTACCTAAAACGATAAAGATATACCCTATCTTTTATATTTCGCTACTCGAGATAGCACTATAAGACGCAGAAACACAAGACTATATCGAAGTCATAGATAATAATAAATACGAAGTCGAATAAATACTAGATACTAGGAAATATAATAAAATCCAATAATAGTTAGTTAAGTAGAAAGGATATAGATACGAGGAAAACACCTAGGAACCCGCTAAATATCTTAAGAACTGCCGGCCGTTGCTAAGGCAGTTCCGCTAGACTTACGAATAGATACTAGAGGACCTATATCTATAAGGTCCTTACCTAGACTAAGGGATAACTAGTTAAACTTATTAGGAACGCCTAGCGACTAAAGGTTATCTACTACCTAGCGCTTATAGGATTCTAGCGCCGGGATAAGTTTATCCTCTTTATCTAGCTTAGCTATACCCCGCTAAAATAACTTAGTACTCTTCTCTTTCGCCTTCTTCTTAATATAGTAAATATAAGTAAGATAATTTAACGCCTCGGATAATTATAATTAGAGCTTTTCTAGTAGCTCCCTAGCCTCCTCCTCCTCGGTATCTAACTTTCTTTATTAATCTATTAAACGCGTTACTAAGAGAATTAGCAAATAAAAAAGGTACGCGAAGGGAAGTAAGATAAATAGGACAATGCTACTAAAATACTATTATAGTTCGAACGACCCCGTTTTATATACTTATAGTAGCGGGAAGAGCCCCCTACTATATTATAAGTTAACTTCCGCTTAAAATAAAAAGAGCAAGGTATATCCGTAGCGCTGCCTTCGGCTAGGATAAGGGAAGCTAGATAGTCGCGTTCGAAGGATTTACGAGATTTCGGTTTTTTAACACGACCTAATATAGTATTAGTATAATATCTTAGAATAATTACAAGAATAGGTTACCGCACCTACAAATACGGGCGTAGGCAGGGTATTTATACATTAGTCACGGGGGTTATAAGGCTAGGTCTTAGGGACAAGACTATTAGGAGAGGGGATATCGTATTACGACCTAGGCTAACGGGCCACGGGATAGGCCGGCTATATAGGCGCTAATGCGGGCTACACGGAATAATAGTCGGAACGATTAACTAATAAACGGTAGATCGGTGCGATCTACGGGATAGATCGTGCGATCTATTAGATAGATTATTAACGATCCATAGATTATTTATAATCCATAGATTATAACGATCTAAGGGATCGTAGTAATCCCTAGGAGCGGCAGCGATCTATCACTAATATATAGGACCCCCTAATTTCCTCACTATAGTATAGATACCTCGCTAGCTTTCAATAACACTCTTTAGTTACGATCTACTATCCGGGACATTCGATCCATTACTATCGTAACAAGACTAGCCCAGTGCTACGCCCTAACCTCACCTGCTAACATAAACCTGCCGGTTTATCCCTTAGGAACCCAAACCGTCATAACATACTAGCAAACGGACCCTCATTTATAGTCACTAGCTACGAGAATATCTCAGTCACCGGCTACGATAGGCAGCCTACACGCTCAGTAACATTTACTAGCACCCGGGCCGTTTGCCTATTATAGATAAGGATCTCGGGAATAGTAACTGTTTAGAGTCACTAATCTAGCTATATAAGCTAGGCTTCTAACCAGCCTTAGAAAGAAACAAGCTTACTCTTTCATTATCCTCTAATTATTCGACTAAACGCTAACTAGCTTCTAATTACTATTAAATCGAAGAAGATAGACGATTTTAAGGGAATATAGGCGGTTAATAGGATAAAGCAAAATAGTAGCAGCGATGCTAGCTATACTTATTAAGCCCTAGCAAGTAGAGCTCTATGCCTCCTAGATTTATGCGACTTCACGATAGTAGCTAGTCTTCTCCGCACAATTAGTATAGTAGTATAAGTTATAACTAATTCTCACAAATCCATAAAATATTATATCGTCGGTCCCTATTAACTCCGTCTACCTCGCATACCGTAGGCAACCGACCCTTATAACTTCTTAAGCCTTTATCTTAGAGTCGATAGGTTAGGTCTAATAGAACGATAAACCTAGAGTATTCGTAGGGAGAGATATAATTAATAGCATAAAGTTCGAATTTAATAGTAAGGCGCTATAGCCCGTGCAAGGTTTCTTCCTGAACTCGCAGCTCCCGTACATGTCTTCATTTCTTCCCTAGCATTAACAGAATCTAGTAAGCCGCTTTCGGGCATTCGACTAAAGGTATATCTACCGAGATAATGTTTCCTTACGAAAGCAGTGACACGCAGCCAGTTATAGAGAAAGCAGACAAGAATGGAGTTACTAGGAGTCACAAATTTAGGCTACTAGCAGTAGTATAATTATAGTAGCCAAGAGTGGCCTATAATATAGCGACCTTGATTTAAATAGAGATCAGCAAGTTACTTCTCCTCCTTACTATACGATAGTGGCTTCTGCTAAATTAAGCCTTGCCCTAAGCTAACTATGTTTTTCGCTATATCGCAGAATCTAGCTAATCCCTTTAATATAATAGTATACGTGCCGTTACTAGCTATGCCTACAATTGCCCGCGAAATCCGGCGGCTTTAGTCACTGTAAGTAATATAGGTTCCGTGTTTGCATAGGGATAAACTAGAGCATTTTTCGGCGTGCAATAATGCAGCAGCTCCCAAAAGCATCCAAGCGATAACATAACATATAGAGCAATGAAAAACGCAATTAAGACAGGACGAATTTAATATTCCCTCCTCACCCATTTATAGATAAAATATTATGCCTTCTCTAACCTTATCTCTAGGTCTAGCAGTATCCAAGTTCTTTTATCTTAATAGAGCAGCAGGAGAGCTAGCTATAGCGGCATAACCTCCTTAACTATTCGCCCTGTGATACTTGCTTTCTAGGCTACTGCTTCCCGTGCATTCGTAAGTGTCTTACCCTACTATACCGGTCTTAGAGGTAGTTATAAATCTCATCTAGCTAATTCGTCCTAGACATAGTCCACGGCAGAACTATAGATCGCATAAGAGACCTAACCATGCGATCCTATAGCACATGTAATATAGAATGCATGATCTTTTATAGCATACAATGCCTTACCTACTATAGCTGGCTATATGTCCTTATCGTCCTTATTTTCCTATATCGATCCTAGTCTTATATATTCGTTAGGTATAACACGTTCAAGCGCCGTAGGATCCGCAGAAAGTATCGCATCGAGGGGGGACTCTGCGGTAACTGCTACTATAGCTTTTAGTGTCCTTGCTGCGCACTCATTCAGCAGGAGAAAGAAGTCAAGGATAAATCTCTAGCCGAGCAGGTCCTAATCACGCAGGGATATAAGCTAGAGGGGAAGGGCATGCATGTTCCACGAACAAGCCGCTAAATGGCCGTAATAGAATACGCTAAGACAATACGTCTTCTATAAATCTTTACGCTAACGGTTGCCTGCTAGCTGCGTACCGATCTAAGCTTGCTGCCGTTTCTTCTCCGGGCGCCTTCTATTCTTAGTCCGCCTCTCATTAATCTATAGTCATAGCGGTTCTAAAAATAGTTCTAACTCCCGGTACAAGTCTTCCTCCTTAATCGTTAAATCCTACCCTAGTAGATATATTAGCTACTTCTCTATCAAGTTTACATCGTCTTGCTTAAATCCGAACGTAGTTATTTCGGTATTGACCCGGGCGTAGATTACCTAGCGCTTGTTTTTAGGCGGGTAGTCGTCGAGGTACTTAGCAGCTAAGATAATCGACGCTAAGAATATACGATATGGTATACATAGAAGCCCGCGATCTTTTAGTTATAGCTTAGACTTAAGGCGTGTAAGATAAATAAGGGTCGATATTAACGTGAGTATCGGAACGCTGGAAGATATTATAAGCTAGAAGATGAACTCTTCGAGGGTCGGTAGCGCAGAGTCGCTATAATAAACTCTCTAACGTTACGCAATCCCTATAGAAAAGATAGATTTATCCTATAGGTAGCGGAAGTCAGGCAAAACCCCCTTAGCAACCTTAGCTAAGTAGGCAATAATATCGCGGCTAACGGGCTAGTTAATAAACTGCCTAAGTGCCACTTTATTAAGCTTATCCATAGTAAGTGGTCGTTATAGTATAATCGGTGAGGTCGCTAGCTTGCGCTCCTTAGCGTTTTAGGGTCTAACGAGGAGCAAGGGTAATAGTATCCGAGTGTTTTCGATCCCTCTAGCTATATACGCATTAGCGAATGTCTATATATGCATAGCGGCTGCGGCCCGAGGGGAAGCTGGAGAAGCCAAGCCAAAACGGGCTACTCTAATATTAAGTTCTGGATATAACACTAGAGCCAAAGACCATGAGCATTCGCGATAAATAATATAATTATATACCGCGATAACCCTATAAGGAATAAATTAAATACCGTGAGGTACTAAAACGGAAGAGTAGCACACCTATTTTAGGCGAAGTAGACGGTTTCTATATACGCATGCATAAGAAGAATAGTTCGTAATATAGGTATAGTAGGGTTCAGGTATAGCTCCGCAATCTAATAAATAGAAATAAGCGGGGTAGAGCGGTCTAGGTATGCTACTTTAAACTTAGTAATATCTATTATAACCGACTACCTTAGGAGAAGGTTAAATAGCTATTTAAAGCTACTAGAATATCTCCTAGCCGGATATCACGAAGGGAGAGGCCAGTTAGTTTCGGCAGCCCCGCGGCGACGCCTACGAGCAAGCTAAACTAAAGATTAGGAAAGAACTTATTAACCTAGCTCGCTAGGTAGCAGCAGAGCCTATGCCATATTCTTAAACCGCTAGCAGCGTAGCGATTATCGCGGAAGCTAGGGCTAAGGCAAACATAGGAAATAGGAATAGTAGCAGGCTCGGGTATAGGTATGAGTTACTTAGTTTAACTATATAAAGAGTTATTTATCGAGAAAGCTTATTATAATAGAGAGCTACCTATACGAAAGAATATTACTATAGACTTATTTCTTAAACCCTTCCGATTTTTCCGCTACTCGAACGTTAACGCTACTTAAGCTATAGGACATATAGATAGGAGTTAAGATAAAGAGATAAAGGGTAGCAAATCCAAAGAAGATTCTAGAGTCTTCTAGTGCAGAGCCTCGCTATAACTTGCCGAAGTCTGGAAGCTATTTAGCCGCCGCTAAGATAACAATTATTAGATAAAGAAAGATTATTGAAAATATCTATCCTAAAATACTAGAAAAAGAAATAATCTAGTAAGAAATAGACCTTATAAAGTTATCAGGCGTCTAATATGCAAAGAGATAAGCAATAGAAGACAGTAAAAGGCAACCAAAACAGAGCCAAAGCATATTATGGAGTATATCAAAATCCAGGTAGCTTTAATTGCCGCCAAAATTAAGGCAGCCTTACGTTATGCTAACGGAAACTTCGGTATAAATACTTTTGCTAAGGAGACTCTCTCTAGCTACGATATCACTCTTTACTAAGTTAGGCACTATAGTAGCCACGCGGGTGGCTTATATAATAACACTAGCACTAAGCTCGGTCGCTTAGGCTTTAATAGTTTAAAGCGGGTCCGGGATTCCCCGCCCTAATAGTGCTTTATTAAACTAAAGATATCGTTAACGAATATTTAATCTTATTAGCTACGTAGGCATATCTTTTACCGAATACTTAAAGATACCTTACTTCTCGTTTTAAGTATTTGTATTTATGCTTAATATAACTCTAAGAATAACTATTGCCGGAATAGCATATAGGACGAAAAAGATCATATATCTTAGGAATTTTGCGTTAAGATATTTCTTCATAGTAACTTAGTTATTTTAAGGTAAGATTATTCTACTCCGTAGCGAATATTTATTATCCTAAAAGACTATAGAGCACTATAACATAAACTAAATATCTAACTAAATTAGCTTATTTTAGTAGCGAAAGAGCTTATAATCTTAGAACTAGAATTTACTTAGTTATAAATTCCTATAAAACATAAATATAGCTAGGCGGGTGTAGCAAATAGCCCATATTGGCTATGCTCTCTTAAAAAAGCCCTTTTCTAGTTAATTTAACGCGGGTTACTGTTATTCATATAGTAACGTTAATTTCGCTATCCGGCCGACATAGCCCACTAGCGCTATACTAATCTAGGCTATATTCGCACTATTTACCCTTTAGCACGCTTATAACCGTGGCTAATAAAGTAGAAGCCGGTCTAATACTATTTTTAACTAAGATACACGAGCTTAGTTAGATACTAAATAGAGTCTTACGTTACTCGGGTCGCGTAGAAGTACATAGACTTATACTAGCCACACACTAGTATGCATGGTCTACGCATTTCCATTTTGAATATAGCCCTAGAGTAGCGACGCTAATGAATAACTATTTAAGGATACCCTTTAGCTACTACTCTTACGAGTATAATCGTTAACCATGAATATACCGTTAGTATAGATGCCGGAGTCTGGCTCCTATAAGCACCTAGCCTGGTTACTCTAAAACTAACCGCAATTATCTGCTCGCGAGTACGTGTCCAAGGAGGCTGCCGCATTAAAACTTCTCATTAATTCGTTACGCTATATCGAAAGTGTAAGTAGACTAGTCTTCTTCTAGCTAGAAAATACTGCCCTTAATAGGGCGTTTGGGTAAAGGACCTCGCTTTTTAACTATTAAGGTTCTCGTTATACTTCTATTCTAGCTCGTAAGAGTTATTTATATAAGAATTTAGCGGTTAAGGTTAGGTAAGCTATCTTAAGTACGGCTAATATAGTTGCGTTATAGACTAGTCGTTTCTATCGATTCTTTTAAGTACCCTATAGTATATGTTTCAAAGGTAGGTCTAACGGATCGGCTATTTTTAGCGCTAATGCAGTGCTTTATAAATACGAACAAACGCAATACACTATATAACACTATTACGAATAATATACGATATATCACGGGCTACGCCTAGTTATATTAGTCCTGGCTATGCTAGGACCAGGGCCGTGTAGGTGGCCCGGGCTTGGGCCCGGGGCCTGACCGTGTAAGTGAACTAAGATATCCGGTAGCAGCCCCGACTACGTCGTTAAGAGTGAATGTAGAATTATCGCGGCTCGTAATCGTTAATATCCGAAAGATCATAGTATAAGTCTAGCTAAACGAGCGGATCGTAGGTATATCCTATCTAGGTTAAAGGAATGCTACCGAGGTCGTTACATCTATGATCTAGAGTGCTTCTATTAGCCCGTCGTCCCGACTATTATTCCGGGCCGCCTAGATTAGCGCTGCCAGGACGTAATAAGTAGTGGTTGAATTAGGATATAGAGCAGGAACCTACTCTAAGGCGAGGCTTATCGCTATAGTCCAAAGAGCTAGGATATATCTATTTTAAGTTATATAGCACATAGCTATATCCCTCTTTCTAAATGAATAAATCCTACAAAGGTATGCCATAATGATTATTATTGGCACTTTTCTTGCTATATTAGCCGCCGTTGCTACTGCCGTCGCCCCAAGGCCTCGTAAATAACCTCGTTTTATCATACCGCATGTCTAGTTTAACTCCTCTATTAGAGTTTTGGGCTGCAAGATTAACACTAACCGCGTCGCCTACTAGCCTAGTGCCGTAGATTATAGTAAAATATATATTAATATTACGCAAGGCAACCGTAGCCTTCTTCTCCTTAAGGTTAGAACCTCTATAGGGGCTTACGATATCTCCTACGATACATAGAACTACCTCGTTTTTAGCAAGGGCGCGAAGGAGGAGCCTCACTAAGGCGGCGGTTTTCCTATAAACTACGAATTCGTTCTAGCTCACGAATATCGCCACCTACTTAACGACGGCAAACTTGCTATATCCGCACCTAATAGTATTAGCTTCGTCGACTCCTGCGTAACTAACTTAAGCAATAACTAGGTTAGTAGAAATTACGAGTTATATAACCTTAACCCGCTCTATAAGTATAGCTAGGATAAGAAATACTTACTAAACTTCGAAAGTAATATAGCCTATTGCCCTTATACCTTAGGAGAATAATACTAGCCTACTAGCTATAAAGTATTAAATATTTAGTACGGTATAGGCTTAGAGATCCAGGCATAAAGAGAGCTAGTTTCCCGATATTGTATTTTAAAGATCTTAGAAATATAAGGTCTATCTATAGTTTCTAGGCTATGTCTCACATTCCTATAGCATTTATAATAGAATATATTAAATACATTATAGTTAGGTATAGTAATATTATGGTTTCGAATATATTACGTAGTATATGCATATAAATACTTTCTCTAGTAGCATATTATTATCCCCTACCTATGCTTTTAGCTATAGGAGCATTCCATATACTAGCTTTTCCAGGCTATAGGTACATCGACGCATTAACTCACTTAGAGGATTTAGCGGCCGCTAGTACAAGTTATATCGGAAAAGGCATAGACGTAATCTCTTATTAACATTTATATATAGTAAGCTATTAGATCTATATCTAGATTTAATATCTATTAACTCGAGAGACTTTATATCGCTAAGGTTTATTCTCTTGCATTTATTAGGTTTAAAGTTAGTGTCGATAATAGTCTAGACACCGTGATTATTAGCAGAGCATCCGTGATAACCATAGCCGCGAAAGTTAGTAACGTGAATATTATAGGAAGCTATAGCTATACTAGCGTGCGTTACGAGAGTATTAGCCGTAAATAGAGACTTAATCTATATCTTAGACGTTTTTCTTACCCTTTATTATTTCCATATTCGGAGCAAGGGGCTACGTATTAGGCGCGCGAACTCGCTAACGGCCGGCTAAACCAGCTTTTTACTAGCCCTATATACCCGATAAAGTACACCTATAGCGAGCCTCTCAAGCTAATAGCGAAGTAACGTATGCTTCTCGCATACGCCTCTCGCTTATATTATCACCGATATTAGCCCACGACTATAATACGTAGAAGGCCTGCTTATTCGTATCGCCGGAGCTTCGTTCCTATTGCCTTCTCAAGTACAGGCTTAACGATCGGATAAGGATCCTGCCTAATTACCTTAAAGGCTTTAGGGGCATAATAAGAAACGCCAGTTAGCATTTAACTTAGAGAATTTGCAAACCGGCAAGATCTAGCCGGTAAGGAAGTTACTAACTAATTCTCGTCTATTTATAAATTCTCGGACGGAAGAGTATAATTAGATACCCGTCATCGGCAACGACCGGAAGGCGCTTATAGTCCACGTAGTTATTTAGTTTAAGCCAGCGGAGCCTATATTAGTGCTAGGTAATAGTAGTAAAATAGATAAGAGTAATAAGGACGAACTTTAATAGTCTAGCTCCTACTACGGTAGGAGCGAGGTTCTAGTTAGCAGTCAATTTTAAGTTTCTTAGGTCCTTATATTAAGTATTTAAGCTAGTTCTTATATATCTAGTCATAGAATCATCGCAGAGTTACAACCACTAGTCATAGCCGTTATCGTTAGCGCGCCATAATACGGAGTTAAGTCAACTCACGAGCGGCGAGAGAGCTCCTCGCAGTAGACAGCGAATAAGGGTATAGTTCAGAGGCCAAGCCAGTTAGATTAGGCATACATAACTTCACGCCATGCTCTAGTAGTACGCAGAAAGGTTCGCATCCGCCGCCCACCGTTCACGCACCTTTAGCAATCCTTATAGTCTAACCAGCGCGCCTGCAATCGCCAGCACATGCATCTAGTTATAGCTCTACCCTACTAGGTCGAATATACCTAGAAACCACCTCTCTAGCGCCCTCACTACATACAATACCCCCCCGAAGAAGTTTATCGTCGTAAGCCCGACGAACGGCCGTAAGCCCGCGGCATTATCTAGCGTGCCGAAGGACCCGAGACTATACCAACCATGCAGTAAGGGAGCGAACTAGCTCGCTCCTAGGAAGTAGTATATATAGAACCTTTCGGGGCGAAATTCGGGATTACAGAAGCGCTATCGGAGGGTAAACACGGCATAGAATCTAGCTATAAGCGTCAAGACGGTGAAGTATAGCACACGGAGGAATAAAGAAGCGCACTAGAGAGTAAACACGGCATAGAATCTAGCTATAAGCGTTAAGGCGGTGAAGTATAGCACACGGAGGAATAAAGAAGCGCACCGGAGGGCAAAGTACATGCCGGACACCCCTATACCCCACATAACGAGCACAATGCCTAGGTGGTCGAGCTTATTGCTAAAGCAATGCAGGGCGCCACTATAGTCGGAGAGCGTGTAGAAGATAGTAGAGAGGGTAAAACAGAGTATAGCGCAGAGATAGTATAGGGCGACGGCAGCGACGTCGAGGACCTCGTTGCTAAGGTCCGTGGTAGTAATAGTAGAGTGGAAGCGGAGGAAGTAAACGAGACCGCGGAGGAACTACACGGCACCGATAAGGTATAAATATATATTAGCTATCCGGGGGTAGAAGAGATTTAAGCTTAGCTAGACTCTCCTCACGTGCTATAAGAAGAGGGCCTACCTATTTTATTATGAATCTAGAGTATACTCTTAATAGATCTTATATAAGAGAAAGACACGTGCCTACTATTCCGTTATATATAGTCCGCCGGCTTCTAAGGCTAAAGCGCTCTCACCGATACCCCGTTAAGATAAACTCATTATCCCTACCTCGATTAGAAATCATGCTCTACTCTGGGCTCGTCGTTACAAACTCACCTCTATACGGCACTAAAGAAATTTTAAATAAATTTAGCATCCGAGGTTTCATAGCTTATCGGTATCGTTAATATATACGCCTGCCCCCACTATAGCAGTCTTCTTACGCGGCCGTTCTGCTTGTCAGTTATGATTCAAAGGTAATAGTTTAGAAATTATCCAAGGCACGATACTATCGGAGTATAAAATACTTCCGCCGAGTAGACGTAAGAGTTTAACAAAATATCAAGCGGTTATAGAGCTAAGTCGCTAGCTAAGCACGTTTACAGAACCCCTACCCGGGGCCTGCCTCGTAGTTTAGTTAGCCTAAAATAGTATAGTATTATTATTGCGATCTCAAAAGGTATCTACCTAAGTATTATAGCATTGCTAGCGAGACGTTGCCTCTACTTCGAAGCCGATACTACCGCACTCTAACCGCGAGAGGGTTATAGTTTCGCGGCCTCTAAGGCTTAGTATAAGAATAATACTAGGTAATATTTGCTCCTAATATACGGACATTCGTTTCGGCCCTATAGTATCTAGCAAGCCTAATATAAAATTAGGGCTAGATTATTTTCGGACTTTAGCGTATGCAAAGATCCATAGCGTGCTTCTCTATAAAGTTTAGTAGAGGTCGGGAGTGGCTCTCGTAGGGCTTATATCGATAGGCTACGCTATATTAACAGTCGAATCAGGCTATTAGTTAGATATGCGGGGGTTATTGAAAATCGAGGTCGAAGTTAAAGTAATCCGACGGCCGTACTATACTACTCAATAAGCCGACGGGGAGCCAATAAGTTAGGGCATGACCAACGAGCTAAGAGATTCCCGAGGTCATGCAACGAGCTAGCAAGCTCGTCCGGTCCCACTAGACATAGTGCATTCCTTTATTATATGCCTCTAGGATCTTCAAAGACAGGAAGGAAGTGTGCATAAGATCAAGAGCTTATTTATAAGAGGCAGACTTCGAGAAAGTCTCTTTAAATAAGAAGCCGGCACCTATGCGAATTAACTGGCTAATAATCATAAACGGCCCTTGATATAGAGTTTAACGAGCTACTTAGAACCGCATAATTAAACTGCTAGCGGGGAGGTCAAGGTTTAGTTTCTTAGCTAGTCTACCTAGCCTTACGTGAGGAGGATGGTGCTCGACCCTCGTTAAGGCATGTATTAAGACGCGTGCTCGAGCTAACTATAGACTCGATACCACTTAACGCAAGGGCACTCTTCTAGTTAGCCTCACTTATATAGGGGAGGAATTTCGGGACTAGGCCCTTAATACGAGATAATTAGCAAGGTTTATTAGCTTTAGGTTAATAGACTAGGGATAAGGCGTACGGGGAAAGGATAAGCCTTAAGCAAACGTAATAAAGGAAGGGGCCTTGCCGATATCTCGTACTACGTTTAGTATACTATTTTTAGCACCTAGGGGTTATTAACTCTTTATTCCCGTCATAGGTACGATCCCTTTAAACTTAGATTATATTCGACCCTAGAATATGCTTCTATGTTATCGAAGCAATAATTACTAATAAGCAAGACTATTATTAATACGTACACCTAACGTCACTACTATATAATTCGGACCGACCTTCTTCTAAATAATTACACTAAGACATAGTTGCGCTCGTATATTAACTCAATTAATTAATTACCTAAATTAAATTAAATAAATCGTCGAGGGTAGTACATCAATAGCGTACAGTACTTAATATACTAGCAACTATAATATATACTATAAGGAGCTCTACCATCTCTTTTACACAAACGGGAGCCATGTTTTGCTCTAGCGCTAGACTAGCATAAGATATAAGACTAACCTATTGCAAGTAACCCAGACATTAGCGGGGCCACATTTAGAACTTAGTGACTGCCCTATAAGCCGTTCAGGAGCGATACTTCACGCTAATTATATAACGAAGCTTACTAGCTACACCGGCCGAAAATAGCCCTTAGTTAATATTATAAAATTTTAAATAATAAAGTCGGATACTTAATTCGGACCCTACCGTACTAAATTATATATATATGTATGCGCTTTGTAGGTGAAAACTACATATGCCGACGACATAGATAAGGCTTCCTACGGTATAGGAGATTACGAGACGTTTAGACTACTATCGCTTCACGCATTTTCTCCCAGATCTCTCACGATAATAGAGGAAGCTCTTTATATTATATAAACGCGGTACCCCAGCCATAGACGATCTCTCGACACTACACGGCCACCGATAGTTATAGCTACAGACCGGCGTTCTCGTCTAGATATCCCACTGCCTCCTATTCCACCGGTATAGAGGAATTTCGCAGAGGAGTATTAGGTATGCCATACGGACTCGCTATAGTAGCGTTTAAGTAGAGGGGAGCCACTCAATAATTAAGTCGTTAAGAAATATCTCGATCTTTTACGTACCGAAGCCAGGAATATACGGATTACAACTATACGTCCTATTATGCCGGAAATGAACCTATTATCTAGCGAGGGACTCGATTGCCTAACAGTTATACCGTTTCAAGAAAATAACCACTAGGCCTTCGCTATAGCATACAAGGACTGCATACACTAGTTCGATAGCGGAGAAAATAGCCCTAGGCCACGGCTTGCCGATAGAAGTTTAAGACCTATTATAGCGAATTAGATAGGTCCGAAACACTCACACCCTTTAGAATCAGGCATCTTCATGTTATTCGGAATTCGGTGCTTACTATGCGGATCTCCCTACCTCGATTAAGAGGCAGTAGATAAATTCAAGGCTAACTACCGTATCCGACTACTTATTAAAATACTCTATAAGAAACTAGAGCCTAGCATCGAGGATATTAAGGGATTAATGCTTCGAGAGAGGGAGATTCGATCTCAAGAGCCAGAGTTTAAATCGTATTATTTTAACAATGCTATGTATAGGGTTAACATTTCGTCTGCAGTATCTAACTAAAACGAGGATAACGCACCCAGAGCTAGCAGCTTAGCCCCTCCGCCGTTAGATTTCAGCGATATAGAAGAGCCTTTGCCCGCAGCGCCACACAGACGTACGTTTTGCGACTAGGCAATTCAACCCCCTATCCCCGTCTTTAAGTCACCTAGCTAAGGAGCTAGGCTTAAATACTCTGCCTTCTATTAATAACCGCAAGCGTATGCTCGATAACTTAAGTAAAGCAGCTCTAGTTAGCCGGTCTAGGCAGGTTTCCGATACTACTGACTTAGCTATTTTATAGTCGCTAGTTAAGAAGGGTAGGGTTACTAGTGCATTTTATAATAGATACTACTCTATGCTCTACTACGAGAAGATAGCCTGCCTAAACGACGCTAAAGTTAGAAGTGAAATAAGGAAATTAGTGCAAAGGTATAGGATAAGTAGCCACCGTATAAGGGATATAAGATTAAAGCAAGACGAGTGCGGGCTTTGGAAGAGGTTATGTGATTTACGCTAGCAATAGGGCGAAATAAAGTATATTTTGCTTTATGCGATACCTTAAACCCAAGATCTCAAGCTACGCGACGTAGCATTCATGCGTATAAAGTCACGACTCGAGGATCCGGGAGATCCGCTATAGAAATACCTTAAGCAAGCTCGGGAACTCTATAGCGCTCTAATAAAGCATTCGCTTCCTAGAGAACATCTCATAGTTAAAAACTACCGTTTTAGGAGGGTAGACATAGATAACTAGCTTTATAAAGCGTTTATTAGTCTCGACCCGCACGTGAGATTGCCTCTATAATATTATATATATAGGCTCATATATAAAGAGGGTAGTAGCTATAAGAAGAGAAAACTAAGCTATAACGACGGTAATTAGATATAGATTAATAAATTTAGGAGAGATATTATGTTATTTTCTACGAATCCTTCCCTTAAATTACAGAACAATACCCATAAACCTAATATCCGAACATTATCCTTGTTTTACATAACCTTCTTCTTCCTCTAAAATTATATCGAGTAAAACCTTAGACTATTGCTCGGCTATATTATTTGCCTAAGCCCCTGTCACGCCTAAGCCTTTCGTGTTCGATTGCTTATAGGACTTTAGCGTGGCACTACGCACTACTATAGGCCAAGGTTCTTTAGGGTATGTTTTAGAAATCTTTCTTAGTAGCGATTAAGGCATCTTTTCTTATATTAAAGTCTAGCCTTTCTCTAGTATACTACACTTTCCTATATTTATATACCGGAATAACTCTTAAAAAGGTAGCTAAGACGACGACGCTATAAGCTACTCTACGAAGAGTCTAGCCTTACTAGGACTAGTCTACTACATAGCCAATTATCGCGTAATTTACATAGTGCAGAGCAGACATAACGAAGCCGAGTTATTATACTATCTAGCTCTAGCACGAACATGCGTAAACGCCCTCGCACCCTTAATAGCATGAATAATTTACACCTACTCTATACCGAATAAGAGAGAGACTAGGAGGAGGAGATATATTAATAGGCGGCACGAGTAATAGAAGTAGATAACCCCGATACTCGGGGTCCGTTATAGAACCTAGAGAACCTTACTTTATTAGGTCAATAACTCTGATTCTTAAGTAGCTCTTCTCTACCCTAACGTTATAATCTATTACCTAGATTTTAAGAAATAAAGTCCTATACTAGTGCTTTAGGCTTTAGGAGAAACTAGTGTTAACTTATGAACCTGCGCCCCGCATAGAGCGGATAAGGATCGAGGGGGGTATAGGGTAAAGGGTCTATATAGGTAGATATGCTACGACCTCTAGGAAGTATAATCTTTAAGAATACGAATCAATACCTATAAAGAGCATATCGTAGCGGCTTTCAAGGGCTTAGAAGCAGCAATAGAGTTAAAGCGGCTCAGGGGGTCTATCCCTATCGATAAACCAAACGAAACGGAAGTTATAAGCAATAAATAACGGGCGACGATAATCCTATCTTATATATACTAGGAGAATCAATAGTCTTATTTTAACGGGGAAGACAGACATACCCCACGTTAGAGGCTATGCAAGGGGGTCTAGACATAGGCACGCTTTGTAGAATCGACATACCCACGGGCGCCCTTTCTTCCCTAAATCGTCGCTAATAAGTACGAATAAGTAAGGCCACTTAGCCAAGTAAGTAAAAGTAAACAACCCTAGTTAGTCGTGAGACTACGGACCGCTTATAATAGCTTCTCTACCTTACGATCAGATGGTCTAAGTGAGTAAAACCCCTATTAAGTGATTGTTAATACCCGAGATTCGTTAATTATAGTCTCTTCGAGACGCGCAAGTAAAGTCCTTTCGGTATGCGTGTTTCCCTCCATCAAAGTCTCTCTCGTGAGATTTCCTAATCTACGTAGGCGCGGTCTCCTTATAAGACCATCCCAGTGTCGGCGCTAATCACGTTTATCTAAGCCTAATTCATCTACGAAGACTATGTAGTACGATTTAGCGGATTAGGCATGGGGCTTATGTTAAGTAGAAGTCATGCAGATAGGGGGTCTTGTTACGCATCTACTCGGCGGATCGTCTTCCTCGTCCCGCCGTCGGCCGGAAGTGTTCGGCTAATCCGTGACTTCGATAGATATCGAAGAGCCTATCTAATCGTTTCGTTACGAAATTACTTAGCTATTTTCGTCGCATTAGCACCGTCAGCGTTCGAGGGCAGCCCGTACGTCGGAGTTTTGGTCATTCCTAATCCTATCGGATTAAGCTATTAACCTAGGCAGCCCGGGGCTAAGGGAAAAGCAAGGAAACCTCCGTCTTAGCACGGAGGTCAAAAGGAAGGTAAAATAGGGGACTGATTCCCTCACAGCTAGGAAGAAAGGCATGCCTGAATAAGAGATAGGACTCTTATACTGTAATTTTCCTCTAAGATAACCGATAAGCAATTAGAACCGCATAACGCGAGAATTCCAGACTATTTCATCTTCCAGCCACATTCTACAAAGCATACGTCGTTACAGGGCGCTTGCCTAGCAATCTCAAACGTCCGACAGCCTTCCATGATCATGGCCGGAATCCGCTTATGCTATAATCCATTTAGTCTTAGAGCTATTATCGCGCTTAGCAATATCGGACGATTCTAGGGAGGGGGCTATAATACTATACCTTACCCTTTCTAGGGATAGCCGCTTTCGACCTAGGCAAGCTTTCAAGCCTAAGGCATAGAGGGGCGTTGCGTTAAGTCACCGTCGCGAAAGGAACTTATAACACTCTATGCACACGGTATAAGACATAGCTATGCTATAGAGATTGGCCCGTGCTTAAAAGTTCTAACACCTTAAATACGGACATACCTTTTGGCTCCCAAGAACGGCTAGAAACCATAGTAGCTATCCTCCGCCTCCCACGGCATCTCCGTTTAAGGCCGCGAGTGCTCTATTTAATAGTAGGGCTTTCCTACGCCGGGATTATTTCCCTTCTTAGGTCATCTACTTAGAGGGATTCGTTCGAACCGGACCGATCGTCAAGGACTTCATTCGCTAGCTAGATCGCGCGGGGAAACGCCTACCAGACCTCACTAGTGCCGTTCTCGATCGATCCTCTAGATAAGCAGGCTCGAATTAGCAAAGTTAGCATTATCTACGGAGACACTAAGCCCGTCTACGAGCGAGCGCTGCGGACGCATAAGATTCATAACCGGATTCATAGCTACCCTATGTTTATCTAGCGAGAGGCCATCCTAGATAGCTACTAGACCAAGCCTGCGTATATCCTATCTATAATCCTGCGAGAGCTAAGCAAGCCCAAGAGTCAACGGCTATTTTGGATATTCTGGGTCGACGCCGACATAATTATTCTCAATTATAAGACTGCCCTTAAAATATTTCTCCCACCGGCAGGAGATAATGAGCTTTCCGAGATTAGTATTCTGGTTACGGACGATTGGAATGGCCTTAATAACGGCGTCTTTGCCCTTCGCGTTACTCCATATGCCGTCGAGCTAATAGCAGATGTCTTAGCGTTTAGAGACTTGCGTTCCGGTACAGATTTGCCTTTTTAGGACCAGAGCGCCATGCAATTTATACTTAAATAGCGCAAGTTTATAACTCACACCGTCAGAGTTCCGCAGAGGTGGTTTAATGCATACTACCGAGACGACCATAGCATAGTTAGCAAAGACCGAATTTAGCCCGGCGACTTCCTCGTCCACTTTGCCGGCGTGCCCGCCCGCGAGAAGCTAATAGACTAGTGGTGCTATCGCTCCGAGCAACGCGATCTAAGTTAGAGCATCGAACCAGCGCATATAGGGATATTAACGGAAACGCAGCAATTCTAGACTACTTTTAAAGAAGAAATGAAGTAGATAGGAACCCAATAGAGTGACCATAAGGTTCACCTCTAGGAGCTGGTCGCGAACAGCACTAAAAGGATTAGAAAGGGGACGGATAAGGAAGAGGCACTATAGCAGGCCATAGACACTAGTAGGAAGGTGCTCGAGGAGATGGAGAAACTCAAGGGAGATGAAGTAATCTAAGCCGACGTGGATAAGCTAGGCTCTGCAATAGAGGATATTAAAAAGGTTAGGGCTTAATGCATTTCCGAATACATATAGTAGTCTAGACAAATACGAAATAGCCGAGTAGGCGAAGGCGTTTAGCTTAAGGGAAAAGAGAGCACGACTATAGATTACTCAAAGGGTATATAATTAGCGACGTCTCGAGATAGACCTCCGAATAGATCGACTACTACCTAGTATTAATACCGCAACTAACCTCGGATCTATGCGGGGTGCCACCCTCCTAAGCTTAACCATGCTACGGACTCGGCTCTACTTCTATTACTCCTTAGTGGCCGGCTACACTATAAATATTAGCATTATTAAAAAACATATAACGCCAATCAGAGATATTCTAGAATACGCCCCTTAGATTAAACTTATAATAAGTAAGGGTCATACGATCATGCTCATAGGGGCTGATTTAGACAACCTACGATAAAGACATATATCCTTAACTATACTAGAAGAAGGGCAACGGCCGCAATACTTTAAGGATCTGGCTAGTTGCTAGAGTATCTAAGGAAATTGCCCTCGGGCTTAGCCGGTATCAGAGATTATACCGCCTCAAGGCGGATAGGGATATCATACTTTCGACGTCTACATAGAAACCTCCGGAAGTCCACCATAAGAGAGCGTGGTTCAATAGGACTATTATACCTATTCCCGGCACGAGCGGTGACTTCAACATGGATTTCGGCGCTAGGATTCCATTTAGCGCAGATATTCGTTAGGAAAGGTCAAATAAACTAAACGATAGCAGGATCGAGATTATATATGCCTATCCGCCAAGGCAAGAAGGGATTTTAGCAATGCAAATATGTCTAGTAAAGCACGAAGAGCGGGGTACAGGGAATGCAGAGAAACGCTTTATAGTTCATAGTCCTAGGAGTAATCCTACGGACTGCCATTTATAGTAAACTAAATAGACTACTCGTTAATAAACTAACTAGACTATATCGACTAATAGTAATGCTACCCATATAATAGAGCGTGGCTCTGCAAGTATGCACTAGTAATCCCACCCTCTATAACTCAGTTACCATCTCACAGTTTGGTTGCCCCCCGGCGGCATATGAAGGTGATCTTCAATGCCTTGGAGTCTAGCTCGATTTCATCACCGTCTTGCGCTAAAGGGCGATCTAAGTAAGATCGCAAAGGGCAGCTATAAGAATAGAGTTAAGGACGGGCCAGGATTTCCGCATAGCTCCTAGGCTCAACTCTCACGTGCATAACTATCCATCGATATACCCAAATTCGCGAAAGTCCTTTTAAACGGAGATAGACTTATATCGTGACCGCGCTCCAAAGCTTAGCATAAGATACTACCTAGCAGGACGCTATTCCGGTTACAAAGTTTCTCAGAGTGCGGTCGACGACACTCAACAGGGCACGATCATAACATAAGATAGATAGATGCTTGCTAGATAATGTCAGAAAGCACTCGAAAAGAGTTAATACTACATTGCCAGGTAAACACACTCGATAACTATACGATAGTTTATTATAGAAAGAAGCGCGCGTCCGGGCCTAGCTTAGGACGAGCATAGCGAGGCTGAACGGCTACCTCTATAACGTGCAAGTAGTAGAGACCTAGTAGTGTGCCTACGGACAAGCGAGAGAGACGGTCGTCCATTTCCTATTAGTAGTAAAACTTCCAAGTAGCGAAACTAGGCAACAAACTACTATTATACGCGGCCCTGGCTTATTATATATACGTTATACGATAAATAATAGACGGTTTTTATTATAACCCTGCTAATATATAAACGGAGAGCTAAAAGTAACTCTCGACGTAGCTAGATAGCCGAACGCTGCTCTAGGACCCGGGATAAATAGAAGTACTATTTCTATAATAGTTCTTCCCATGCCTCGTCTTTATAATCTCTAAAAGTGCTTAGCTCATAGCTCACCTGCTCCGACATGACTACAAAGGGCCAACACCTTGCCTAGACATCTCCCCTCCCCTCGCCTTGCTATTAAATGGGCGCACCAATAGCTAACGAAATGTACATAGGCTACGACAAAATAGAATAATACAAGAGCTCTATCTCGAGTTTGGACTAGGGCGATAGTGATAAAGAGTGCGACACCAAGGCTAATAACCGCATAGCCGAAGGCAAAACAAGGAACTACGAAGAGCAGGAAAGCCCTTCTAAGGTTAGCGACGCGCAAACCTCCAAAGCTATAGACAGGTTTGCCACGGCGAACATCAACAAAGGCGCATCCAGCTTCTCAATAGTTAACAGCGCTAGCACAAGCATCTGCTTTCCTAGACCTCTAGTCCCGCTCAAGAGACCGAGAGCACTATCGGCTTCTGCGCTAAGAAAATACAGAGATATTAAGGAACTATATTTGAAAGCTTTTAGTATCACTATCGATTTAAAGTCTAGGCCTGGTCCCAGATTAACTTGGAATTACGAGAGCAAGGGGTAGAAAGGACGAAACTCCGAGGAAATCTAGCCGGCAGAGTATCTCTTAGCTTACAGTAACAATCTCTTAATAGAGGCCTCGCATAATGCTGGAGACTCCCCTATACTACTAAAGAGAGCAGAGGGTTTGTTAGGAGAGCGTGATGCCGTTACTATTAACAAGGTTCGGCTGGATTAATACTAACTTGCATAGTTAGTCACTACCGTAGAGGCAACTGGCTCTGTGACGTGTTATTGACCAGGACACCGGGCCCTGAGCAACGCATTAGATAAATAAAAGTTTATAGAAATGTTTAATTCTACGGGCTATGTTAGCGCCTTCTTCGAGACTTTGTAATAGTTTTAATCTAGTAACCCTTTTCAGCTGCCTAATTAACGCAATCCATTTCGGTAGGTTTAGTTATCAACCGTTAGGATATAGTCAGAATCACAGAATAAAGAGAGCATATTTCTATCTAATTAAACAAGAAATAACAGTCATTATATATATAAGAGAAGGGAGGTCACCGGGAGTAAGGCTCCTGACTATGCCGTAAGCTATATGCGCAAGCTTAAGCTTGCGAGAGGCATTTTCCTCCTCTATAGCGTTAATAGCCCGTGATAACCTTAATAGTCCGTGATAGTATTAATAGCTCTTCTTAGCGTTAATATTAGTAAAGGTGTACCACGGACCACCCTGCCCCGCGTTTTTCTACTAACTAATATACGGACGCTGAACCCTACTATAATAAGTATATAAGGGTAGAAACCGGGTTCGCTCAGAGGACGAGACGTTATTACAGGTGGTTACGTAATATCCCGAGACCCTAGTAGTAATTCCGCCGCTAGGTAAATCTTTTACATTAGAAAGGGATTGCATTAGTTAGGCGGCTAAAAGGGTCGTTGCTAGATTAAAACTATTACAAAGTCTCGACGAAGGCGCTAACATAACCCGTAGACATTAATAGAGGAGTCAGAATTGAATATAGTAGGTTCGTGCGGTTGTTTATCTCTTAAAAGTTAGGCGATGCTACTAGTGAGGGCGTGGGTATGACCTACGAGTAGCCTAAAATAGCTTTTAATTAAGCGCCGAACCCTAGACGCTAGACCTGAACCCCACTATAGCTAGGGTAAGGGTACATAGCATACATCGCGCTAGAGAGGGTAGCATCCATCACGATAGTATAATAACTATCTTAGGTTAGCTATTATATACCCTCAATGAGGTGCCCGCAGTTATAAGGAACGAAGTGGGTTTATGATACGCAACTACTATTATATCTTTCTTTACAAACTCTTTATTTTGCGGATAAAGTATAACGTTCTATTATAGCTTCTATATAGTCTTAACCATAGACCCGTTCCTCGGAGGCTAGATCTCTCACCTCCTGCAAATATCACTAACTATATGCCTAATATATAATATAAAGACAAGATCGCAGGCAAAGTGTGACGGTTTAAGTTCCTAAGGGATAAACCGGAGGTTTATGTTAGCAGGTAGGTCAGGGCGTAGCCGTTGAATAGTCTTATTACGATAGTGATAGATCGAATATCCCGGATAGTAGATCGTAACCAAAGGGTTTAAAGTAATACAAGTATATCTATATTAGAATAATATATTAAAAGCTAGCGAGGTATCTATGCTATAG